>OVAX01000531.1:0-76155 GCA_900406405.1 Lepidium africanum
AGAGAAGACTTGTAGTTTTTGGGATGATTTACAAATGGGAGAACCACCTCTATTTATACAAGTTTCTCTCCAAAATGAACGGTCGAGATGAATCCGATCCAACGGTGGAGATTGATCTCTACCTACTTCCTCCACCAACAAAATGAACGGTCGAGATCAATCNACCAACAAAATGAACGGTCGAGATCAATCTGATCCAACGGTGGAGATTGATCTTTACCTACTCTCTTCACCAACAATTTTACCAACTTTATATTATTTGTTTAATGCCAATTTGACATTTTCAACAATTATTTCATAAAGGTAGTATTTTTCAAGTGGACCTTATATAGGGTCCACCTGTCAAATTGATATCTATATATGTACACACTATTTCCTCTTTATTGTATTGATATATAACTGGCCAAAAAGATTGCCTTGGATTTATTTGTTGTTTAATGACTTCTATAGTTCAGATAGTTGTTATCATTTATATTGAGCCAGATTTCCAGATACTTTTGGGTCATACAGGCGTCAAAGGCTAACTCCTCGGAAGTATAATTTTTTCTCTGTCGTTTTCTGTTTCACAATCTAGAATTTTCTAAGTCACTGTTGATGATTACATGTTTACGGTGTGGAAACCAGGTTCCTACGGAGGCGTTTCGGCTGGTTCTGATTACTCCATGTCTACCAACTTCCGTTCTTCCGGTTGTTCGTCTCCGATCTCAGGTTGGTGTATTCTCACTTTCTCGGTCTCTTGAATTTTCTTCTGGCATTGTTAGTTTTCTTCGCTTGCATACCCGTTGTTTTTCTGATTTGTACAGGAATTCTTGCTGTTCGTGTTTTCTCCGGGATTAATGGAGACTGAAGTAAACTGGAATCATTCTGTTGTTTGACGCTTCTACACAAATTGTTTCGCTATGCAATTCGCTTTGATTTGATCTTGTGGAATTTATGAAATATTTGTTTCGTCGGTTATATTGAAATTATTTTTTTCATAATCTTCTTTTAGTGTGGTTTTGAACTGTTATAGTCTCTTATTTGATAATATTCACCTCAGAGATCTCAATAATTAAACGTGAACCATTTGGCAATCTTTTCTTGTTGTCTGCAGCTACTTTGGAAAAGAGACTGGTACCAGTAGAACATACAAGAGCTAACAATGTGGTAACACTAAACAGCTGATATTTGATTGTTTCTACGTTAATCCTGAATAACAAGATTATTATGGTCTAAACCAACTGAAATTTAAACTATCCAGAGCTTAGAGCAGACGAAGGAAAAGATTAGGAAAATGTTAAGTAAAGTGGAGCTTTCTGTTTCAGCATATGATACTAGTTGGGTAGCAATGGTTCCATCATTGAGTTCCCAAAAAGCTCCGCTTTTCCCACAGTGTGTGAACTGGTTATTGGAAAATCAACATGAAGATGGATCTTGGGGACTTGATAGTCATAGCCATCAATCTCTAAAAAAGGATGTGTTATCATCTACACTGGCAAGTATCCTCGCTTTGAAGAAGTGGGGAACTGGTGAAAGACAAATAATCAAGGGTCGGTAGTTTCTCTTTTGTTACTATTTGACGTTTGGAAGATTCATGGAGTGATGAGTGTAAAAATTGTAGGTCTCCAGTTTATTGAGCTGAATTCTGCATCAGTAACTGATGAAACCGTACAGAATCCAGCAGGATTTGATATTATATTTCCAGGGATGATTGAATATGCTAGAGACTTGAAACTGGCGGTTCCATTGAACTCAGAAGTGGTGGATGCCATGATACTGAAAAGAGATCTGGACCTTAGAAGGTATATACTAATGATCTTCATTAGCTTGTATATTACATTAGTCTTCATTTTACGATCTTAGTTGTTTTGATGTCTGACCAGTGATAGTACAAGCTCTCTGAAGGGAAGAGAAGCATACCTGACCTATGTTTTAGAAGGAACAAGGAAGCTAAAAGATTGGGATTTGATCGTCAAATACCAAAGGAAAAATGGGTCACTGTTTGATTCTCCAGCTGCAACAGCAGCTGCATATACCCAGTATGGAAATGATGAGTGTCTCCGGTATCTCTGTTCTCTCCTTCAGAAATTCGATGCTGCAGGTATATCTATCAGCATGACTATCCTGTCCATTTCATCTAAGAGTTTCACTGATAATAAGTTTGCTACTCCTTTCAGTGCCCACAGTGTATCCATTTGCTCACTATTCACGCCTTAGTATAATTGACACTCTTGAAAGCTTAGGAATTGACAGGGATTTACAGAATGAAATTAAATGTGTATTGGACGAAACCTATAGGTAAATGCCTAGAGCTCCATAGAATCTTGTTATAATGATTTTCTTGTTTAATTGAAAAAAATAAAAAGTTGATATACGTATTCATGATTTTTGGAAACTATCCTTGACCAATAAACAGATGCTGGCTGTGTGGGGATGAAGAGATATGTTTAGACTTGGCCACTTGTGCTTTGGCTTTCCGATTATTGCTTTATCATGGCTATGATGTCTCATACGGTGAAGTGACGCCTTTCTTCCAGATGAATATAGCCTAGATTTTACTCAACTGCATGTACGTGTTAAGCTGATACGCTGTGTTTGTTACAGATCCGCTAAAACCATTTGCAGAAGAATCTGGTTTCTCTGATACTCTAGAAGGATACTTGAAGGATACAATGTCTGTGTTAGAATTATTTAAGGCTTGCCAAAGTTATCCACATGAGTCCGCTTTGAAGGAGCAGTGTTCGTGGACTAGACGATATCTGGAGATAGAATTGTCCAACTCGCTTAAGAACTCAGTTCTAGATAAATACCTCAAGGAAAAGGTAATTGTTTTTGCTTATCTTCTTGTGAGAGCTATCTGAGACTCTTATTCTTTACAGGTTGAGGATGCTCTTGCTTTTCCCTCCTATGCAAGCCTAGAAAGATTAGATCACAGGAGAAAACTACTCAGTGGTTCCTCCGTGATATTTACCAGAGTTACGAAAACCTCATATCGGTAATATATCCCCTGTTTCATTTCTTTGTAGCTTTTGTTCTTTGTCGGCCACATGTTGTTACACACTCAGCTTCCATTTGATGATATTCTTGTAAGGACCTCCATTCTCATTTTTGTTTTCTTCTGTGTGCTAGTTTGCACAATATTTGCAGCACTGATATCCTGAAGCTAGCTGTAGACGACTTCAATTTCTGCCAGTCCATACACCGTGAAGAAATGGAATATCTTGATAGGTACACTCTAAGCTAAATGTCTTTCACTTTTATTCGACCCTCTTGCGTAAGCTAGGGAGTTATACTTATATAACCACACACTTGAACGAGTTCACAGCATGACTTCAGGTGCTACTTCTATTTGCTGTATTCTCAAGAGTTTATTTATAATGTTCCTTACCAATTTGCAGGTGGGTTATAGAGAATAGATTGCAAGACCTGAAATTTGCCAGACAGAAATTGGCATACTGCTATTTCTCTGGTGCTGCAACTCTATTTTCTCCAGAACTATCTGATGCCCGAATATCGTGGGCCAAAGGTGGAGTACTTGCAACAGTTATAGACGACTTCTTTGACGTTGGAGGGTCCAAAGAAGAACTGATGAATCTCATAAACTTGGTCCAAAAGTATATTTGGTTTTGCTCTTTCTTCAACTCTTTCTTTGCGTGTTCCTTTTTAACAACATAGTTGTTTTTTTGCTTTCAAATATCAGGTGGGATATGAACAGTGTTCCTGAGTACTACTCGGAAAATGTTGAGATCATATTCTCAGTTCTAAGGGATACAATTCTCGAAACAGGAGACAAAGCATTCACCTATCAAGGACGCACTGTAACACACCATCTTTTGAAAATTGTTAAGTATCAATCATCCCACACAATTGTATTCTCTATTATCATATTCTCTCTAACAAATTTGTTAGTTGGTCGATCTTATGCAGTGGTTAGATTTGCTCAAATCTATGCTGAAGGAAACCGAGTGGTCGAGTGACAGGTCAACACCAACCTTAGAGGATTACATGGAAAATGCGTATGTATCATTTGCATTAGGACCTATTGTCCTCCCTGTTACATATCTGATCGGACCACTACTTCCAGAGAAGACAGTCGATAGCCACCAATATGATCAGCTTTACAAGCTCGTGAGCACAATGGGTCGTCTTCTAAATGACATACAAGGCTTTAAGGTAAGACTCTTCTTAAAAACTTATAACCTTTATGGTATGATTATGGATTTACTGGGCATTTTATCCAAAACCTGAACCCAACGACCCGAACTAATAGGAACTGAACCAAATTCGTCAAAATACCTGAAAAGGGTTTAGATCTTAGGTATTCGGGCACCCAAAGTGAACCCGGACAGAACCGAAACCCGAATGGGTACACGAAATACAATTATGTATTTTAAAAGAAGTATTAACTTATCTAAAAACAAGTATTTATACCCGAATTATCCGAATGCCCAGAGCTTATGTATCCATTTTGAGGTTTTTTTTTGCAGAGAGAAAGAGCAGAAGGGAAGCTGAATGCGGTTTCATTGCACATGAAACACGAGAGAAACAATCGCAGCAGAGAAGAGATCATAGAATCAATGAAAGCTCTAGCAGAGAGAAAGAGAGAAGAAATACATAAGTTAGTTTTGGAGGAGAAAGGAAGTGTGGTTCCAAGGGAATGCAAAGAAGTGTTCATGAAAATGAGTAAAGTGTTGAATTTGTTTTATAGGAAAGATGATGGATTTACATCACATGATCTGATCAGTGTTGTTAAATCTGTCATCTATGAGCCTGTGACTTTACAGGAAGAATCTTAACTAATTCAAGTTGATCTATATGTAAATAAGACTCTGATATCTATCTCTTTTCTTTTCTTTTGGGATATTTCATTAAATATGAAAATTTATTAGAGATCCCAAAACTATATTACCCACAACTTAACCACTAAATGAGTGTTTAGGCAAAATAATTTATATAAATTACCAAAATTAATATAAAAATAGTGGAAATGATTTTCTCAAATTTATCAAAAAAAAAAAATTAAAGACACAAGGTTTGAAATTTATAAATTCGTAAATTAATATTTTCTTAGTGAAAAGTGATTTTCAGTATAAAGTTATCTTGTATAATAAGGAGACATAACACTGCAATGATAGCAATTTAATATCTATAATGTAGTTAAAAAATGTATATTAATCATAAAAATTTATAATATTTATACTAGATAACATATATATTAAAATTTTAATTTTCAAGGATAGTTTTTACGTACCCAAATCTTATATATAAATTTTTCCAATAATGTCATCCTCATTACTATAATTAGAATAAAATTATATATGTGAGTAACCATGTGAGCAGCCTTTTAGAACATAGTTTTGTTAATAATTAATTAATTAATTTCAAAAACATAAATGTACCTACAAATCTAGTATAACTTTGCTTTTAATGTCGTTTTAACCATTTTTTTTTACCACATCAAATCATTAGAAAAGGTGTCAGTTATCACCGCAATAATGGTTTAGTACATTCATCAAACAATTGTATAGAAAGTCTGTGTACAAAAGTTGCATGAAACAAAATGTAAAGTTTCTAACGAATTGAAATCTATAAATTCTATCAAATAATCACAAATTGATTGGATACATAATTATAACCCACATAATTAACAAAATATTGATGTTTTAAGATAAGATGGAGTATAAAGTGATTTTTCAAAGGTTATTAATCACATATTTACAACAACAAAAAAAAAAGATTTCTGAGCCAAAAAGTTCAATCAAATTAAAACTATTCAAACATGAGCTAGAAGAAGAAGAAAAAATCCATTTCAAAATTCCAATGAAAAATTTCAAACTATTCTAACAGGATCTAGAAGAAAAAGAGAAAATCTAATTCAAAATTCAAATAAGAAATTAAAATTTCAAATTTATATAAGTTACAAAACAAAAATTTACACAAGAGTATCGGGATTTACATTCACATTTTAAATAGAAAAAATCAGATTAACAGAGAAAAAAAGAAACATATCAATAGGAAAAAAAACAACATAAACGTTACTATTTAAACAGGAGCTAGAAGAAGAAGAGAAAATCCATTTCAAAATTCAATTAAGAAATCCTTAAATTAATCAAAAAATTGTGTGAAAACGAGATTTTTCGAATTATAGCTCATTAATCTACTGTAAAATGAGTTTCTAGGCCAAATGGAGTGAAATGATTTTCTAATAATTATGACCCACATACTTTCTTTGTAAAAAAGAAAAGAGAGGTTGCCAAAAAAAATTCAAAATGTCATGGTTTGATTTACTTGCTTCTTCCATTAGATATTAGAGTATAATGAGCTAAAGACCAATGTCATTATAATAGTATATAATGGACCCATTTTAGTGTATAATGAGCCTACATAATAGGCAGATACTAATACTAATGGGCCGATTTTATTATATAATGGGCCAATTTGATAGGCAGACCAATATTATTGTATAATGGGTGGTCTAGGCAATGTTAAAATCAAATTGGATACCAGAATTCCAGTTGTCTATTATTAGATCATTGGCTAAAGATAAATTTTGTATTTTATTAGGGCATCTCATTTGATATTAGTGTCTAATGGGCCAACAAATTGGGCCGATAAAATTATGTAATAGGCCAATAAAATTAATACCTTTAAGTACACGACCACGGTGGGACTCGAACCCACAATCTCCCGCTCCGGAGGCGAGCGCCTTATCCATTAGGCCACGCGGTCTTATTGCTAGTGCCTTACTTTTCTAATATATAAATAAATGTCAAAAGCTTTCATTAGATACACAAGACTTGTTACAATCACATCTTACTTCATTCAAAAACCAGCAGAAACTAGTGTATTATTGTTTCAGAATCATAGAGAATTTTCTGTTTCTTGATTTTATTCAATAGAAAAAACAGAAACTAACCTTTTGCAATCTGAAGAAGATGTAAAAAAAAAAAAACCAAAAAAAAGAAGTCCAATTTCCATAGATACAGTTTTATTTTCCTCAGAGACAAATGTTGTTAAGCCAGCAACTTGATTTTGATTACTTGGAAGCCAATTCCTCAATTAAAACATGATAGTTTAAATTCTTCTGTGGCTTGTAATCTTGTTGCTATCCTTCTTAGAGACTTTCATGAAGAAGAAGATTCAGCACCCTCCATGGGCAAGTCTGGTTGTGTAGCCCATTCAGTCCACGACCCATCATAGATAGGCACATCGGTTTTCCCCAGCCGGTGAAGTCCCTAAAAAAGCAAGTTACTAAGTCTTCCCTGCATTTACATATATAATCATCTCAAATAAGAAGTGGAGTTACCAGTGCTAGGATGCATGCTGTTACACCAGTCCCACATGAGGCCATAATAGGCTTGTCCAGTGAGATGTCTGCAACAAAAAGACTTTCGATTTTACAACTGCTTGATATAAATAAGATTGTGGAACTTATTCTTCAAGTGGTTATGAAGATGATATAGTTTACCTGCTTGTTCAAATCTTTTCTTTAGCTCTTCTGCTGGTAATAGTGTTTGAGAAGAATCAAACATCTGCAGAAAGAAGAAATTTATCACATTAAATCTGGTTACAAGATGAACAGAAAGTGAGTTAAGGAATTAGATTCTCTATGGATGGTTTTACCTCAGGGAAAGGGACACACTTGCTTCCGGGTATATGACCACTTGGTATCCCTTTACGGGGTTCTGGAGCAGTACCATCAAACCTGTGAAAACCCGTAAGATAATCAAAGGACTAAATTGAGTATCAACTTAGTACGAAGGAAGCCTAGAGTAGATCCATCATCAATGGAAACAAGTAATAACTAGATTAATCATGTTACCTGGCTTTGGCACGAGCATCGATGTGTTGATAACTCGGATCCTCCATATTGTTTTTGACCTGTGAATTCACCAAAGAGAGTCATGACATAAAATAAAAATGTGATATAACACAAGCGCAAACTCAAAACTAGGCATCTGCAGACACTAAAATCTACCAAAATACTGACTTATAGTAGAATTAATATACACCAAATTAAAGTAGGATTCTCTGAATTATAGTAAAATTAATATACACCACATTTAAGATCTTGAAGTTGGGTCATCTCTAGGATTCTCTTACGCCAATTCAAATATGTGGTTCAATACACAGAATGATAGTAGAAGAATGAAATCATATAACATCGATACGAAGAACAAAACCATTCAGGAAAAACCAACCTGATCAAGTGTCCACACTAGATGTGGCTGGAACTTTGTCTGGAAGGTTATTGGACTGACCTGTGCAAAGACAAGAGGAAAAGTCGATATGGCTAAAGAAAACACATCTTTACTTCTTAAATATCATCATGAATCTACAGAAGGACGAGACAGGAAACCATTAACCAACAGAGCGACTTACGGTTTGTCCTTGATAGATTTTCTCTATAGCCTCACTAGCGGCACTGGCTTTCAAAATAGCATCACCTGATGCACTAGATTCAACATCATAACCTGATGCACGCCATCTTGGTAGACCTCCATCAAGCACCCAAACTTTTTCATGTCCAAAAACTCGAAACATCCTATGTAAAAGCAAAACAAAGAAGCACATCAATTTCAACAATATCTAAATAAATATATCCGAACATATCAGGAGGAACTGAGAAGCGAACGAGAACTCACCACCATACACGGGCTGCACTAAAGATTCCCTTTCCATCATAAACAACCACTCCATCTTTGTTACCAATTCCAAGAGCAGAACAACCAGCCGCAAAAGCTTCTTCGGTGGGCAACATATGGGGCAACTGTTACAAGTAATTGATATATCATACAACACTTTAGATGGTCGCCACTATAGCACATTAAGTACAAAGAGAAGAAGTCTAAAAAAAATATAAAATCCATTAAGTGGAAACTCATAATAAAATAAACGTAACAGCTATATGCTCATTCAATTCAGCATGCTGTATATACTATCTTGAAAAAGACAGCAAAGGAAGATAATATATGTCCATAAGGTTTCACTCATTCATAAATCAATTATAATGGGAAGTTGAGAACTTCAAAGTAAACTATACGGATAAGGCTGTCTTCTGTAAAGAATTATATAAAAAATGGTGATTCTTACACTAGTTGTTCGATCTGATATTCCATCCAGATCAAAGAAGAGTGCGCCAGGAATATGAGCGACCTGTAGCAGAGGACAGTACAAGTAGTGTTACTAACTCTACTACTAATCTAAAACGAATACAACCCAAAACATTCATGAATTTCAAGAACTTTTCAATAATCTTTTGCTCATACTCTCACCTGATATTCTTGGATAGGATTTCTCTGCTCATGTGGCATGTACCATGAAGCATCCAAAACCTGACTAGAAAATAAACAAGTAAGTTTAAGTATATAACCAAACAAAGTCTTGAAGAAGTGAACTGGCACAAAGTGCATTCACCTTCAAATCAGGCGTCTTAAGATTAGAGTGAAGCCAATCAACAGAAACAACAGGTTCATTGGTTGATATAGATGATGTTGAGTAACTGGCTTTAGTCCCAAGTCCAGTAGAAGCCATAGCTCGACGAGCCCAGGTGGTTGACTTGTAGACTGTAGAAGCAGAGCCTAAATGAGACTGGAAAGCTCTCTTCTGCAATCACCAACATAACCAACCAAAGAGTCAGATTCATAAACAGAGAACAAAATTTTCACTACCAAATTTTCAATAACAAACTCATAAAAGTCCAATTTCAAACTCTGATATCATTGATTGACATCAACAATTATCACAACCATAGAAACAATCAAAACTCTCAAAATCAATCAAGGGAACAGTCTCAAATCAATGAACGAGCAAAACCCAGAAGCTAAAATGCCCAATTGAGAATCAAATTAGATGTTGACTTACACTTAGAAAAGCGGCGGGATTAAAGGTCGGAGAAGAGAGAAGAGGAGTAATCAAGCGGTGACTTGAAGCTAAGAAACTTCTGGAGAAAAGGGTCGAGGCCATTATTACCTCGATTCTCAACACTATGGAGCTAGAGACAGAGATGGGTTGATTTAAAAAGACGCCACAGATTGTTCCTGTCAGATTAATTCTATTCAGGTAAAAGCCCAAAGAGATTGTAACTTTGCAAAGCGTTTTTTTTTTTAAAGAGAATTTTTGTCAGTGACGCTGCTGCCTCCACGAACTGGTCAGCAATTGAGACATGACTTGAGTGTGTTTGGTCGTTTCAGCAAACGCAATTTTTCGCGTTTTGGTATAACCGGTTTTCTTCTGCAATTCCGGTTTAACAAATTAGAACCGGCCATATAACCAATGTATGCATGTAATCGATAACCAAACCGAAAAAAATAAATACAACTGATTTCATTCTTTTGGATCGACGATTTCTTTCAACCTCGGAACTTCAATATAATCAGTGTTCCTCTGCAATTCCGGTTTAACAAATTATAACCGACCAAATATCCACAGAAAGTTGACCAGGTCATGATTGGTAAGATTTTTTGTTGAGCACAATGCTCTTATAGGAACCAACAATATTTGTTTATTTAAAAATAGCTTTTTTTCAAAGTAAAATCTGACACCTAAAATCCCAACTAAACCCTACAAAATACCCAAATAAATTCTACATCTATATACCAAAACCAAATCAATAACCGATATATAATGTATGTTTATTAAATATTTGGGTTTTCGTAATCTTTTCGGTTAAATCTTTCTTCATTTTGAATTATTTTAAAAGTTTGGATATACATATTCGATTTATATCTAAACCGAACCCAACCAAAAAAAAAAAAATACACGAATATGTCTTAAATTTACCTGACCCGAACCCGAACGGATTCAAGCCTAGGAAAAACGATTGTAACCTTCCTTAAAACCGTATCAAACCAAACGGATTGATTTATGTATTTTCCAAACCAAAAACCAAAATTGGTTTGAAGAAGAACACCATAATCTTGGGTGTGACCTACAAAATTGGACGATACTAACTCGGAAAACCCACACAATGTAACATCTTAAATGAACAAATTCATGTCAAGAAAAGAAGTTGAAGAATGACAGAATATAAAGAGAATCAAAAGGGGAATCCTTTACGAACGTATTTCTTAGATTCCACAGCCAAACGTTTCATGCTTTTGGCTTTCTGGTAACCCTCCAGCAACTTGACTGCAACATCTTCTGAATGACACATTACATAAACCTGAATGAATCGTTTCTCGCTCATTCTTAGAGCTGTGACAATGTTCAATTCTTTAAGTGGCTTTAAACGCATTTCCTTGACTCTCTTCACCAGATCCGCACGAGGTTTCAGACAAGACTCGAGGTTGAGGAGAAGAAAGAAAGGGTGCTTAAGCACAGTATGAGCTGGAAGTTTCATCGAAGCTAATACAAAAGTCATGTTTCTCTGAACTTTCTCAACTGAGAGAGTGAGAATGATTGGGCATTTACCACATAAATGCCAAATCTCTTCTTCTGAAAACCCAAACTTTTCCAAGTTTGCATACTTCTCTTTGATTGTTGCCATCCTTGAGACCCCGATGATGGATGCAATGTATTTAAACATCTTAGATTCTCTGGTGACACCAGTTTTCTGAATGTACTCAAGCTTCTCTTTGTTAAAGTTTGTTCTTGGTATCAACGTAGGTCGAGATATCAACAACGCAACGAGATCCTGCTGACTAAATCCCAACCTTTTGTAGGACTCGATCGCGGGTTTGATCTTTTCATCGAGATCATACAACATGAGTGATGGATTCCGAATAATGACTTTGCGTAACACCTCTTTTGATCCCAAAAACTCCATAAAGTAGTTGATTCTTTCATCAAGAACAAGATGAATTCGGCAGCTAAAGAACCTCGGACGAAAATTAACAATCTTCACAAGGTCTGAAGATGTGATTCCTAATGGCTTAAGAAGACTTAACTTAAATATTAACTGATCAACATTGGCTCTCTCCAAAGCTGGCCTACGAGTAAACAGCTTGGAGATTTCATCATCATTACAACCCCATTTTCGTAGAACTTCCAAAGGACTTAGAATCTCTCTAACTTTCACACTCCTAGACGATACAACAGATAGCTCAGAACCATAAATAGATTCTTCAGCTTCGTTTAAGCATAACGTCGAACACCTGGTGGTATAGGTAGCAGATAAAGAATTTCTGAAACCTGATTTTCTGACCAAGCTCGAATTAGTAAACAGTAATCTGATAACAACTAAGAGATTTCTCTTCCCCGTCGGATTCATTTCAAGGTCCTAATCGAGTGACTCACAGCACTAGATTGTATAAACTGGAGACATACAAGAGCAAATTTTCACCAAAAAACAACAATGGCTCTGTATGAACAATACAGCAACGAAAATTACACGCGTTTTCAGTAGCTTTTTCTATTCAATTTCCAAAACGAAGAAATAGGTCGAAAAAAGTGAAATAATTACCGCCATAGGACTCTTGACACGAAGCTTGTGATGAACAAGCGAATAAACAAACTCCACCAGTGGAAAAGTCGTCACTTAGAGAAGGAAAAAGTGATGAAAAGAGATCTCACAGAGACTTCGGACCACGTTTGCTACGATTGTCGTCCAAATCTTCGAGTTGAAAACCGAAGTGACAGTCAGGTCTAATATTCGGGTCCAAACTAGCCTTCTGCATAATACCCGCAACCAAAAAACCGAACCAAAATAAGGGAAACTAAACCGAACCGAAATCAACTAAATAACCGTACAATTTCAAAAATTCGAAAAACGAAAAATTCAAAATACAATTGTATATTTAAAAATAATTATTTATATAGAATTTAATAATCTAAATATCTAAAATTGTAATTGTAAATCTAAATTTGTTAATTAATTGAATCAAAATTACTAAAAATCAAAATATTCAATTTTTTATAATTAACTAGATAAAGATCTATGCGATGCACGGGTTTTCTTACGGTTGAAAAATTTATTTTCAAATTTTGGTCTTTAATGTATCCTCGTTTTTTGAATCATAAAACAGACACTCTTGTCCGATGTGCAAAAAATTCTTCTTTATATGATAAGATTTATTTTTAATATTTTTTAATAGATCATCAAAATTTTTATGATCGTTAGATTTGATACGTAGAAAAATCTAATTAATTAGTAACTTTGAGAAATCTTATTTTATATAATAATATATTACATGTTAAGTGCTGACTAATCTCTATATAGAAAATTATCTACATATAATAGGGATAATTTAAAAAATGCCTTTTTGATATGCTTTTTTTCAAAATTTACAAATTTTTTTGGAAATTGGGAGAGAAAAATAGACATGAAGAGTCACTTTTTGAATACGGACATGTCCAAAATGGCATTTCTTAAAATTCTTCTATATAATATTTATTTTATAAGTAAGATATTTGTAATTATTTTATTGAATTTGTTTTCCTTTTAGAATATTAAAAACATTATTATTTTTAGATTATAATATAGTTAATTATTTATTGTTCAGTTTTATGTTAGGATTCAGTTCTTTGATATAATATAACTTTAAATGTATATAAATATTTTGTGTCATACTTATGATTATCTTCTTTTTTATTTTTAGTTTTTTAATATATATCACCGAAAATTTTATGATCGTTGGATTTGACACGTGGAAGAATTCTGTAAAATACTAACTTTGAGAAACCCTTCTTTATATAATAAGATTTATGGTTTTTACTAATTTTCTAAAAAATTAAATAAAAGTATCTGAACCGAAACTGACCGAATTTTAATAGGTATACTGGTTACCAAATTTCAAGAGCCAAAAAATCTAGAATTGAAAGCGGACCGAACCAAATCGAAATTTTATCAGTACCCATTGATTACTATTTTTCTGGAACCGAAAAATCGAAAACTGAAAGTATTGACACGAACCGAACCGAGGAATCGAAGTCCAAACTGTAAAACAGATTTAAATGTTGGACTATTTTGTAATTTTCAATTAATGTGTACCAAATTAAAAAGTCAAGATTTTTTAAACGTCGTCGTTTCGCTATTTAGACTCTCTCAGTGCAACCCTTTCTGCAAGAAATCTAAAGCTTATTTCTTCACTTGATTCATCTGTTTCTCTCGTCCATTTCGTTGTTCGAATCCATTTATCAAAGGTATGAAGTCGTATGTATGCAGCTTTACTAAATGGGTTTCATTCGTTGAATCCAAATACAAGAACCGAAATTTATCTTTAAATTTTGAACCAGTGCTGATTGTTGATTCCTTTTACGTTTCTCAATTCGAATACTGCCATGTTTTAGATCATCTCGAATGGTTCCATTGAGACTTTAGCCAAAATTCAATCTTTTCAGTGCTACATTATTACAAATTTTTTAGCTTTACAATGGGAGACAGTCAGTACTCGTTTTCTCTCACTACTTTCAGGTATGAACTTGTTTATGTATCTCTTTTCGAGCATTTGGATCTGTTTCTTTGAGGTTTGATTTTAGTTATGGTTTATGGAAATAGCCCATCAGGCAAGCTGGTTCAGATAGAGCATGCCTTAACAGCTGTTGGTTCAGGCCAAACATCTTTGGGAATTAAAGGTTTTTGACAATGACTTGATGAAACTGTAAAGGAGATTTGTAAGTAACGTTTTTCTTTTATAATCATGACTGTGTGGTGTTCTGCAGCTTCAAATGGAGTTGTCATTGCAACAGAAAAAAAACTTCCATCTATTCTGGTTGATGAAGCTTCTGTAAGTTTTATGAACTTATCCTTTTTGTTCCTGTTTGTGGTACATTCCTAGTTTGCATAGTTTCACTAACTCCTATCAAACTTATGTTTATCTAATGTCTATTTCAGGTTCAAAAGATTCAGCATTTGACTCCCAACATTGGAGTTGTTTACAGGTTATTCTCTTCAACTATCCTTAGTTCTTGTTTAATAGTATTATAGATCGAAAATTTGGATTTATCTTAGTCCAAGTACTTAGTTTATCTCATTAGGTGCTAGTGGTATAAATAAAACGTAACCTTTTCCTTAGTTTGAGCCTTCATCACTTAAGTGCTAACTTTGGTAATTCCATTTGTATAGTGGTATGGGTCCTGATTTCCGAGTTCTTGTGCGAAAGAGTAGGAAGCAAGCTGAGCAATATCTCCGATTGTACAAGGTAAACTTATTTCCAAGCTGTTCTCTACTTTTCTTGGAGTATTTTGTAATACATGTATTATATATCTTAATTCCATTGGAGAAACTGATTTCCAGTTGATATAAGTTGTTGCTTATTCATAACCATGTTAGCTGAGTTGAATTATCTTCTGAGGGACTTTCATTGTTGCAGGAACCCATTCCCGTTACTCCACTTGTAAGGGAAACTGCCACAGTGATGCAAGAGTTCACTCAATCAGGGTAAGTACTATGTCGAGTGTATGTTACAAAATCAGAGTGGTTTCTTCGTCCTATAGCTCAAGATATTTTAAGTGTTACTATCTCAGAGATTGCAACTTTAGAGCGTTTCTCTATGACTCTGTGCAGTATTAACTTTAGCATTAAGATTGGTTTGGCATGAGAGAATGTTGTTAGAACAAATCTGTGTTTTTAAACTAGGCTACTGAATCTTGCTTCTTACTTCCGTCTCCTTTCTTCGGTAATAGTGGTGTTAGGCCTTTTGGAGTTTCTCTTCTGGTAGCTGGGTACGATGACAAGGGTCCACAACTATATCAGGTATCTAGAACATTGAGAATATAACCATCCTGCTCAAAGTTCAAGTAAACCCCTAGTTCCAAACATCTTATTCCATGAATTTCATTTTTCATAAGGTGGATCCATCTGGCTCTTATTTCTCATGGAAAGCTTCAGCAATGGGAAAGAATGTTTCGAATGCTAAGACTTTTCTTGAGAAGAGGTGATAATATTTCACCGTTTGTGATGATACAGTTTATGATCTTAGAAGCATGTCATCTCATATTAGTCTCTGATCAGGTACACAGAAGATATGGAACTTGATGATGCCATTCACACAGCGATATTGACATTGAAGGAAGGGTGAGATTTGCTACATAACTTATTTACCTTCTTTCTACATATCAGCATTTAACAAAGCTTAAACCACTTTCTGCCTTACTTTTGTACTTCTTCTTTCATAGCTTCGAGGGAGAAATCTCGAGCAAAAACATAGAGATAGGCAAAATTGGTGCTGACAAAGTTTTCAGGTAAACGTTCAAGACCAAAAACTAATGAAATCATTAAGTCTTTGTTATTGCTTTCAATGTCTGAAAAGAGAATGTTCTATACAGGGTACTAACACCAGCAGAAATCGACGATTACTTGGCTGAAGTCGAATAGACATTCACATAACCGTGTAATCGATCTCCAAGGTTGGCTGCACAAAGTCTCGATGGTTCTTTCTTCTGTAAAACTTATGGAATTTGTCAAGACTCGTTACCAAAATGTCTATTTATTGAATGTCTTAACAGTTTAGAATCTGTTTTTCTTTTGTCACTCCATAAATGTCTATTTATTAAATGTTTATTTCATATAACCAAAATTTATTCACATAAATTACTTGAAGCCACAGCTGTTCGTAATGTTTTTTATACACCGATTGTGCTAGGAACATTATAGAGTATAGACCTTTGCTTTAAATCAAACTCAACTAATTGCAGTAAGGGAATTACAATCGGTTAACCTGAACCGTTTTTGGTTTACATAAGGATTCATGATATTGTTCTTCTGTGGTGTAGACTATTGTCTTCCTCTAAAACCCGACATAAACTAGCTCTCAACGATAATCTACCAAAACAGGTTCTGTGACAAGATGTCTGAGTCAAGCAACTATAGAGATATCTCAGATACCTGCAAGTGTGTAGATGAAGCAAGATACGAGGTAACTACGAATCACAGAAGAGTTTGGCAATTCCGTATTCACCTATGTTATCTTCCAATTATGAGCTGTTCGTGGGGCAGTGGAGATTCCCTCATAATATCGAGACTCAAGCTTCCCCTTATTCCATGCCTTTACAAAACGTGAGAACAATTCTCGTGCAGATTCAGTTGTGAGATCATTAAAGTAAGTGCGCTTCTTTTCTTTCAGCCATGTTGCAAACTCATTGTTCTTTGAGAAGTAGTCCTCCTTTGATATCTCTGGGATCCCCTCTTTCTGGACGAAGAAAATTAACATTTTATCAGAATCTCAGTGTTGATGATAGTTCCTCATACATTACAATAGAGCAACAAGACTTTTGAGATTCAATCATGACTAGACAACTGAAGAGATGTGTGAAGAACCACGCTTATAGTCTCCAGATCAAGTTTACTTTGAGTAAAACAAATATTTTATCTGATGTTTTTATGAGTGCATATATATTTTAAAGGGTAAGAGAGAGCTCACTAGCTTGTGTTCGCCTTCGGAATGTTTCTTTTTTTGTTTATCATCCTTCAACTTCTTTGCTGGAAAAATATAAAACAGTGTAAGCCAGAAGAAAAAACAAATCATACTGAAAAACAATGACACATGATATATGTCATACCGATCAAAGATAAATAGCCATTAGCTGTGACAAAGACAACATAGTTTCTTGCTACTTACAATCCCCTATAACCAACAGATTTTGACTACAACCTCTTTCCTCTCTAGGAGAACACAGTGGAGAATAAGCTATATCAATGCTCCTTTAATGGCACACAAGAAAAATAAAGAGCTCAAATGGGCAGAACTATGAACACAGCACATGCTAACTATCAGCAGTAACAACAGAGTAAGAGCTCAAACCAACAAGATTACGAAGCAAAGACACCATACCAAAACTAATCTGGACTCAACAAGCACTCAAGGTTCTAGCCATCACATGCTATTACTACAGACATCATGTCAAAGATCTGATATGGAAATAGAAATATATCATACATGAACTCGATCGGTGATGCTTATGAGATTTCTTTTCCTTTTTCTTCTCACTTCTCCTACTTGTCCTTTCATCATCCTTCTCTGTTCCACGATGCCTCTTAACTCTTTCTTCATCTGTTAATTCATAAATCACGAATATCAGCTTATGTCGAATCCACATACACTACAGATTCAACAAATAATCCACAGTTTCAACATATATCCAACTCGAACTACGTATTCAAAATTGGAAACACAAATGAATAGCTAAAATGCTTACATATAGATTCAAATTCAATCACTAAGACTAAAATCCCAAAACAACAAAACAAATTGAAATTCACACTGCCAAATTTTCTCAGGAAAGCGCAGAAAAAAAGTATTAGAAGCGTACCATAAGAAGAGGAAGAATCTTCGCTTCGTGCTCTGCTTCTCTTCTTCTCCTTTTTTGGACTCCGTTCGCTTCCCATGATTTTCTGACCGACTTAAGAACGGAGACGGAGGGACATATGTATTGTATATATTTGGGCCCCGAGATCAGGATCCGGATATCTGGGTGGGTCTGGATACCGAAATTTTCATATAAGACCCTGTACTGTTTATTATTTTGTATCTCGCCCTCATTATTTTATTAAATACAAGTTACCACCCATTCTTCTCCAAAGTGTGCAATTAAATACTAAATTAGTTTCGTATGTTTAAAGAAAGTAATATACAAGCAAACTATTAACAAAGCATTTGGTCTACAAAAACAAGAGACTGCATTTTCTTGAAGATGGTCTCAACTGAGCTAAACTCCAACTCAAAACCATAGCTCCGACCACCGTACTCCACATAGAGAAATTTCGTCGGAGAATCTTTGTCTGGCGGTGAAGACAAGACTGTAGATATCTCTGGAAACTCTGGAGACGGTGGCACAGGCAAATCTTTCTTCTTGAGAGAATAGTACACATCAGCTAAGAGAATCCAAATGAGATCAGGATCAATGCAAGCTAAACCTCTCAATGCATTCAAAGCCGCTTCTCTTAAGCCAGTTACGCCGCTGTACGCGATCCCAACGACCAGTCCTGCGACTTTCTTTAACACTGCATCTAAAGCTGACGCGCTGCGTTTATCTCTGGAAAGCTCGCCGATCATATCGAGAAGGGTAGCCTGCACTTTCAAGCTGGAAACTTCAGCAACTGAAGAAGATGACTCGGAAACGTTTCTGTAAGGAAGTCGGAGAGCTGATTTGTTTTCTTCTCGGAGATGCTTCGAGGTCATAATGTGGAACGGAGATGTTGTTAAAAGCTTCCAGAAATCCAGGCCATCGTTACGGAATCGTCGTGAGAAGAAATCTCCACCAGATGTTTGAACGATTCGGGTTATCACAGTTAAGCATTTCCGCACAGCCTGTGGAAAATGCAGCAGGTTTTAAGATCCGTTCATCTAAAGCTAAATTGTTAAGCAGAAGAGAAGAGGCTGTACCACAGGATTTCTGTTTCGTATGCAAGCAACACAGAATGGCCAGATTTTGTTGATAGCGGGTAAAAGCCGGTTTTCATCTGCTCCACCGTCATCCGCATTCATGTAGTCCTTAAGCTGATAGAATGAAGCAAATTCAATGACTTCTTCAATTGTTTCTTTGGTTTCTGTCTCAGCTTTATAAGCTTCCTCGACTTTAGCCAGCGCCACTACTCCCTCCTGTATAATTGAAAAGTTAAGGATTTAGTTCAGTAGTGGAAATGTCCTAGAGACAGCTCAAGAAAAACTAATCCAACCCGATCATACTTCAATTATACTGAGGGAAATCAAGCATGAAACTTGATTTGACGATGCAAGGAGAGGCGTCGCTGCAATTAAACATGAAGAGGCGATCGATCCAACTGTGCGTCTGTATCGTTTAGAACGATTCCATTCCAGCAGTATGTTCTCCCATACGTCCTCATCATTAACTTCAGTATAACTATCTGAACCTCTCTCTTGCCACGATGTAATTGCATCAGATGCTTTAGTCTTAACACGGTCGGCATATGACTTGGCTCTGTCTGGTAATAAGGAAGCCTCATTCTTGGATGCTTTTACAATCTCACCAACAGCCTACCAGAGCACCAAAAACGATTATGATATTTCTTAGACCAATAAAAATAATAAAATAAGGATTGCCAGAGAAAAGAGAAGAAAGAGTGAACCTACTACCTTTAAGAAGGGTAAAGTTAGGTTTGGATGCTGTTGTCTACCAACAATTTCTAGTTCCTGGGAAACCAATCGCATCTGCAGATCCCAAACAATGGAAAAAGAAAATTTCTTAACGCACTGATCATGAATCAGAGGTGTAAATGAGATCTGATGATGAAAAGAAATGGTTCACTGCAAATGGTCTTACCGGTTCCTCCAACATAGGCAATATATCATGGGCAACTCCAATATAAGAAAGCATAGCAGCAAGAACATTTGGGACATGAGGATTAAGATCCAGGTGGCGCAGCTGGCGACAAATTGAGTCAATAACATAATCCGCGTTTGCTACAACAAGATGCCCAACCTGCCAAACAAACAAACAAAAAACAAGATTTTGATTCAGTTTTTAAAATAGTATTATGATGTGCTTGAATATTCCACTTTCAATATCATAAATTCGTACAGTTGGATGGCCTGAGGTGGCAGCAAGAAGACGTAAGACAGCATCTGAAGCATTTCTAACTTGGAAGCTGGAGCAAGTAAGACTCTCAAGCAGAAGGTAAAGTGAAGAGTGAAGAAATCCACTTGAAGCAAAATCTTTTCCAAGACACAAGGAAAACACACCTACTCCTTCTATTATAACTTGGTGTAGCATTGCACTGTCTTCTAGAAAATGCAGACTAATACGTTGAACATCTGTGTCAGTTTGCATGGAAACTCTCTTTTGGTCTACAGGGAGATCCCACACTTCAGAAGATTGGTATTCGTGCAAGATTTTACCAATGCAATCTATTAGATGACTTTTTGAACGTTTGTTCCATGAGGTTTCCCAGGAAAGTTTGTCTCTCCCCTTTCTCGACTTTCGAAGCAGTCTTGAGAGAACATCAGTTGCTTGATCTGATAGACCAAAAATAATTTCATTCAAGATACAAGTAGCAGTTGCTGCCTGGCGAACTAACTGTCCTGAACCAGTTCGATTACACCAAGATAGCCAGTCTTCTCCATTATAATTCTTTACACGAAGAGCTGATACCAATTTACGAAAAATTCCCAGAGGAATGTCCAGGATGACTGCTAAATGCCCTTCATTTTTAAATCCTAGACAACACAAACACAAGACGATCACTTTGCAGAGTTATTTTCAGGAAAATGATATCAAAAGAATATGAAATTACCTGCCATGAAGGATAAACCTACTAGTCTAAGGATTCCAGCGAGCATCTCATAGAGCTTCTGGCTACCAACATAAGAGAACCAAGGAGGCATGTGGGGTAACATATAGCTAGCGGGTGACGATACTTCCAATTTCACTTGATCTGATTCAGCAATGATTGGAATGGTACGGTTCAATCTGGTCTCCCTGAACCCGACTTCTAATTCTGTGATTGAAGGGAGGTAACCTGTCGATGATGGAGGTCTTTGTGCTATGAGTTTCTCAAGAGATCCGGTGAATGCCGAATTATGGCTCAGACAGAGAGAAAATATATCCAGAAATCGGCTAGCTGTTATCTACATAACAGAAGGTCAAGAAGCACCAATTATATATCACAAGCCATTATTAGATCATGTTTCGTTTTTGGAACTGGATTTTCACTGATAAACGAAAGAGGTGGCACCAAACCTATGAGTGTGTCAAGAAAGAATACATACGGGAGACTGAAGATGATCTGCCAAAAAAGTAGGACCAGAATAATAAGTCACGACAAGTAACTGCTTCACCACCGAAAGTGCAGACAATTCCTCATTCCCCAGAACCACTTTTGGAAGCCTCTCAAGTAGTCTGTCACCATAATTGAGCCACCCCATGAGATTAAAACATACATATATGTTGAGAGATCTTTATACTGAGCTTAAGGAAAGAAACAATATAACAGCATAGAGAACACTACCTGCCAAATATCTTGATTATATCACCCTCTACGTAATATATTATGTGTTCGGAGAATAAATGATTGAGAAATTCCTGAGCTTCTACAGAAACTTCATCGGAGTCATCAACAGCCAGAGTGCATACGCATTCCTGCATCATAATAAGATATTCATCTAGTGGCAAAAGCCTTCGAAATCTATATTTCAGTTCATGTGCTGTTCTTAATATGACTCATGAACATACCAACATAACTAATCTAGCACCCTTCAACGAATGAGGGCACTTAGACAGCAATCCACGTATTGCTGCTAGAAATCCCCCTCGAATTTTACTGGATGGGTGAGTAAGTATCTGAAACCAAATAAGATTCACCACTCAGAAGAGACAAATCCAAAAGGATTTGGGATCAAAGTGATAAAGGAAGCACAGGGAAAAAATAGCATACATGAGGAAATGCTTCACACAACAGCTTATTCACGTGAGATGTGGTCTTATCTAACCATTCCTTTGTACGTTCAACATGAAAGGAGTCACGACTTAGATTCAGATTGGAGTTTTCAGGTACATCGACAGTGACAATCTTCTGGTTTGTAATTTCTGTCAGCTCGTCGCTCTGCCCTTGAGATTTTGTTGTCAAAGAACGAAGTTCATCCAAAATTGAATGTGCAGATCCGTGCTTTTGAGACTTAGTATCATCATCAGAACTGTCGAGAGCCAACGGATTAGCCTCATCCTCAAGGACTATCATAAGAAACTCAGCTAAGCCTCTAATTGCTTGGTCCAATGCATCAACGCTTCCTGCAGCTCCACTTATCATTGCTCTCGAAACATGCAACACTTTGGCAATTTGGCTAACAACACCAGGTAGAAAAAACGCCAACACATCAGCAGTACCAATCTACAACAAGAATCATGTTCTTGTTAGGATCCATGAATGTAAAAAAATGGCCAGGAAGATAGTTTTCCACAAAACAATTTCTATTTTACTTTTAATTAAACGCAATGTGTTAAACTATGTATACATATGTATTAGTCACCTTAGCCACAAGTATCCGTAAGGTCAGAAAGGCTTCAATTCGGAGATTTGCACTTCCTCGATGTCCTCGAGATGCCTCAGCATCAGCCACCTTGGTGCAGTGATCAAGATTGATTTGCCTTAGAATGTATACAACTACATGACTCCAGATGAATGAAAAAGAAATGCATAGGGAGAAAAGAGGATTACTTTGAGAAGAATGGACAGCCAATGACCCACAGCAGCCACAGCAGACTGAGACTGAAGGAATGCAAGCAAGCATTCTCGGGTTTCAAAATCATACTTAAAAAACTCCAAATCTTGAGTTTGATAATCTCTTCTATCTGACAGTCGTGGCCAGCCAACAGTGCACTTACATGAGCAAGAATCATCAGAGCATGGATTCAAACCAGAGATCATTGCCCGGAAACATTTGACGATCCCTTCACGAAACTCTTCAGCGGCCTCAGATGGCGATAACATAGCAGCACTAGTCAACTTCTTCATTATTACAACCATCTGTAGGATACATTTTCGACATACAGTTTCAATAACTAAGCTGAGAAACATTATTCAAACGAGTAAAGCTAAGGTAAGATACAATCATAAAAACAGAGAAATGAGAATTCAAAACCGTTCACCTGATCTATGGATCCAATGTAGCATTTCTTTAAAAGTTCCTCAAGACAATAGATGACACCTTCTGCTACTTTATCACTCACTCTATAAGGAACTTTTCTAAGTTCGTCAGGCTGATTTTTCCCCTGACTTCTACAAGCCACTGCGGCATCTAACAGAAGAAGCAATGGGAACAAAGTGTAGCTGAAACGTACGTAAAACAAAAGAGTTCTCAATAGAATTCCTCTCAAACAACGAACAGTCCACAATACACCACAAACGAACTATCTGAAACTCTTTGAACTTTGAAATTGAAACTATCTAGCAAATAACAATTTGATACAAGAGAAACGGAATATTTACTGGAAGAAGGATTGGAGAGAGGACGGAGGAGTAAGACGGAGAAGTCGAAGCAACGCAGGAATCGAAGCCGGATCCTTTTCAGGGTTTTGCGATAAGTTTAGAAGCTCCAAACAGAGAACTTTCAGTTGTGCAAAAACAGCTTCTCTTTCCGCATCTCCTTCAACGTCATCTCCATTACTTTCACGGCGAATTACGACGGAATTTTCCATTGAATTCGATCAATTATACAAAAACCATTAATACTCGAGAATTATCGAGTCAGAGAACTGAAATTGAAGTCAATTCTCGAAGCAGAAAACACCGTTTAGAGTGGTGACTGCTGACTAGCCCAGCAAAAACCGACCCAACCCAATACTGTTTGACCCGACCCGATGCTATTGACCCGACAAATCGTTATCGAAACGTTTTTCACCGTCGCCGTCAGACAAATTGCCGGTGAAGAAAGACCGGGAAGTTTGCTCCTTTAGGGCTTAAGGAAATAATACAAAAAAACCTGATATTTAAATAAATTTTCCAAAACAACCCGATATTATTTTGTTTTTACATCAAAACCCCAAATTATTTTAAAACGTCACAATACAACCTAGCTTGCTTAATTCGTTTGATGAATTCATACAGTTCTTAGCAAAATTAGCTGGTGAATCTATTTCCAAACACCAGCAACTAGTCTTTCATGTTTTGTCGGATCCAATTTAAACATGGTTGGTAGATGATTGAGAAATTAATCCTACCAAATATTCCTCTTCTGATAACTTGAACACCAAAATTTCAATACCAAGTCATCAATAATGTATCTTCAAGATTCGTTATAATAAAGATAGAATCTATAATTAGTTCTAATCTTTATGAACCAAATGGTAGTGGTATAGTAGTTTCCACTCAAAGAAGAAGTCGCTAGATTGATCTAGGCTATGATCAATTCTCCTCAAACGCGAAATCTTTGTCATTTTCACTTGTACATTAATCTAGGCTTCCCAACAGAGATAATGCGGAGATCTTAGAGAATAGAGAATAATGTGGAGTCTCCACTTGTTGTATGTTGGTGGTCTCCTAAAAACAGAAACCTTTATATATATAACTAAAAAAAAGTCTTTACTATAATATATCTCTTGGCCATCTCTGTTTTATCTACAGGCCACTAAAAATGCCAATACATTTAACTATCTGATACATTTTCTCTACTATGTAAAAGAAAAAAAAAGTGTCTTTTGGACTTCATTAATGTATCATAAGCTCATAGGTCTCCAACAGTGAAGATGATTCTTCTTTGTTGTTGTCTTGTGTACCCATTCTATGTTGTTTTTGATTATCATCTTCTTCTAAGCCAAGTTCGCTTTCCAGATGCCTGAACCATTTGTTAATCTCAATCTCTTCCTCTGCTCTTGAAACTGAACTGTCTTCATTTACAACAGACTGTTGAAACGAGTTTGAACCATCCAAGAAACTCCAAATGTCAGGATCTGTATCAAAAGGAATCTCCAATAGATATGGTTTATCTACTTCTTCAACAATGTCATTAAATTCACTATAAGCTTCTATATACTCAAACGTGAGGTCTATCTTTGTTGAATCATCTTCCTGATGATTGGAACCACCAGATGACACAGAAGTAGACAATGACTCTTGATTCGTCTTTATGTTCAAACCAGACTTATCTTCTTTCTCACCAGAAACAGAATCACTTGAACATTGTGAAGCTTGTTCATCAGAAGTAAGATCAGTTCCTGATCTTTGAACTAATCTTTTCTTTAGATGTGTATGCCAAACATTCTTAATCTCATTATCTGTTCTTCCTGGTAATTGAGAAGCTATTTTAGACCACCTGATCAAATGCAACAAAAAACATAATGTCAATATCAAAATCAAATCACATTTTTTTATCAACAATACAAGATAACATGGCAAATTGTGACCAATATTTTTTTTTTAACCAATATTAGATTATTTTTAACCAATTTTGATCAAAATATGTCCAAATTTTTTTTAAAAAAAACCACTTTTACATTATTATTATTATTATTTTGGTCAAAATTCAAGGTATTGAGAACAAAGAGACTCACTTGTTTCCATACTTCTGATGAAGCTTAATGATTGTTTCTTCTTCTTCTGAAGTGAAGTTTCCACGTTTAACATCTGGTCTAAGGTAATTAATCCACCTTAAACGACAACTCTTCCCACATCTCAATAGCCCTTCATTAGCAATACAATCAGAATCACAAAGACAAAAAAAGCTTTTGGTTTGATGATAATGATGATAAGAACACAAAGTAACAACATACCAGATTGTTTAGGAAGAGATCTCCAATTTTCATGACCAAACTTTTGAATGAAAGAGATGAGTTTGAAGTCTTCTTCTGGGCTCCATGGACCTCTCTTCACTTTGGTTTTGTCACAACAAGGAGCTCTTCCTTTTCCCATTTTTTTTCTCTGTATCTCCTCTCTCTCTCTCTTCTCTTCACTTTATATCACTCAATGTTGAGATTCACTTTTACCAAATATAATTGGTTGTGTTTTATATAGAGGTAAGAGTTGTGATCTTGACATTACAAAGACTTAATGTAAACAAAGAGATTATAAATGTCAAATCAGATTTGTTGAATGTGAAAATGTTTTTTTTTTGGTATGGTTGATTATTTGGTATGATTCCATTTTCTCATTTTTACTTCATTTGGCATTGATATGATGCATCTAACTTGACATTTTTTAACAGCGATGCATGAAGATTTGACCTTTTTTACAATTAAAATCACAAATATGTATTTTAGTTTCGTCAAATGTATTTATTATTAATATTACTAATTTCTTATACAAATTTTTAAAATTGACATATTGTATCAAAATGTCTAAAAATATCAACAAGTAATTAAAAATGTAGGTAGAAAACTACAGCCGGAATGTTAGAAGAATAATGTATATGTTTATTAATAAAATATCTGAAATTACAATAGTTATAATGTGGCAAAATATTAGGTATAGTGTGTCGGACTACATAATAATATACACCTGCAACTTATTAATTAATAATACTAGCTAAAGACAATATTGGATTTGATTAACTTTTGTCAACAAATCTTCCACAATCGCAAGAAAAATGAACTAAGACAGTCACTACATACGTCATGCTAAAAACATGTTCATATTTTGGCAACACTAGAAAATTGGATCAATTTTATCAACATAGAAACCGAATAGTGGTAGTCTGGTGATAGAAACGATTTGAGGTAAAGTATAACTTATCGGTCTTGAGTTCGATATTTGATAGAAACTAAATTGTTTGCTAAACAAAAATGAAATTGTGTTTTCAACTTCAATGAAAAAAAATGGAACTATATTAGTTGTGAGTGTTATCTTCTTGTAGGATTAGTTGAGTTTCGGCCAAAACATTCTTCCATTATAGGAAATGTTTTCTATACTCACCGGGAAAAAATGTCAATTTAACCTTGTATTTATCCGAAAATGGTTGATTAAACATTGATTTTTGGATGTGGTTGATTAAACCTTCAATTCTTTGTTGACTTCTGAAAAAACCCTCAACTTTGCGTTAACCAGACGAATTTAACCTTATGCGAAAATGGACTCAAAATTAACTTTGAAATCAAAAGCCAAATTGGAAATTGAAAGTTTGATTCACTTCTTATCTTCGTTATAAAAAATCCATAAGCTTGTTTTGCTCTTTTCTTTCAAGAATGAGCTCAAATTCGTCGATTTAAAGTATCGAAGACAACATTTTAAATCAACGAATTTGAGCTTATTTTTTAAAGAAAAGAGCAAATCAAGCTTATGGATTATTCACAATAAAAATAAGAAGTGAATAACACTTCCAATTTCCAATTTGGCTTTCGATTTGAGAGTCAATTTTGATTATATTTTCGCTAAATGTTAAATTGGCTTAGTCAACGCAAAGTTGAGAGTTTTTTCATAAGTCAACAAAAAATTAAAGATTTAATCAAGCACATCCAAAATTCAAAGTTTAATCAACCATTTTCGGTAAATACAAAGTTAAATTGACATTTTTCGTAAAAATAACTTAAGTGTCACTATATACATCATGATAAAAAAAATATTTTGGCAAAATTGAATAAACTTCTCAACTTGCAACCGAAAAGTGATAGTCTGGTTATAAAAACATTTTGAAGTAAGCTATAAATTCATCGGTTATAAATTCGATTTTTGTTGGAAATTTATTTGGTCAAACACTGATAAAAATTATATTTTAGATCTTATTAGAAAATCCAAAATCATATTTGTGGATACTAGTTTTCTAGTTTATTAGTTGAATTTCGGTTCAAACATCCTCGAATTAAACCAAAAAAACGTTTTGTAATGTTTAGATGTAAGGAAACTTTTAAAAAGTCATTAGTAATCACATCGAACAAAGCGAAAGGAGTGTGTGTGAGCATAGACTGCATAGTACAAACTCACCAAACTATAAGACTTAAAAAGAGTGGAAGAGGTCAAAGATATGCGTCAATTATTGACTTTTTGATTAATTGTTTGGTGGGTTTGGTGTTGTTGTTGGCACTTGCCTACGTTGTTAATTACTTCATTTCACTGAACCTTCACTAGTTTATCTAATTCTTTGCATCCATCCAAAATTATTATAGTAACTACATTTTTAATCCACATTCTGCATGTATATATTAGACTTTACACATGTTCGTAGTATATTTAGTTAATAATTGAATCATGTCGAAGTAATAATCCCGAATGATTTTGCTACATCTAATAACCTTTACCTAATTTCTTAAAAGTAAAATGAACATCAATATATAAATATTTTATCTTATAAGGTTTTATGTGATTTGAGTCAATACCAAACAATATCAGAATCAATTTGGTGTGAATAGTTCTCTCGTGATGAGTTAATTTGTTGTTTTTTTCTTGTTGCTAACAAGTTAATTTGTGTTTTATGTTTCTCTTTATTCTTTAATTTTGTTTTTGCTTTTATAATGGATAGACAAGACTCGATATATTGTCCAAATTATCTTCCATATTCATATCTTTGATTAATACAGTTTTGTGGAATCAAACTCTAGTAAGAAGAACAACAACTTTTACTTTAACCATCCAAGATATTATCTAACAAAAAGAAAAGAATAAAAAAGTATATATCTATATTTATATTTAAGGAAAATTATATTAGAAGCAGTCTAAATTTTGAAGAATAGAAAAATGGACCCATATTGTAATATTTTTATATAACAATTGGATTACCAATATCCGATTCATAACTTTGTCTTAAACCTTTAATAATATTATATAGGACAAATGCGACATTTTGGAAATGAATTACATAAACTTTTAGAATCAATTTTCGATAGAAAATGTAACAGTAACATTAAACCACTTGATTAAAAATGATTCTCCATTATATCGAAATATAAAATAAGAATTATATCGATAAAAAGTCTATAGGTTCGAAATATAAAAATGAGAATATCTATTCGTTTTGGATTTGTGTACGACTCTTTTAGTAATCAGAAGGTTGGTGAACAAACAACTATGAGTGGAAAAACTTTATAAAGAACAAAATATAAAACAACAAACAATGAGTGGATAAATAAATTAAATAAAAGTTTCAACGTCCCTATGGATTATTATGGACCTATAAGACTGCCATAAAAGTAATGTATAAAATTCTGTAAGATTATAATGATAACACACATGTTGTTCTTGGTATTACATACGTCAATATCAATTTTGAGTGTATTCACTTTACAGTTCAGATCTTTAGCTAATGGCATAAAGCTCTCTTTGTGTTATTTGTGACCATAATACGATAATATAATGAATATTTCATTAACTGTAAATTCGAATAGTTTTGATACATTCATATCCATTCTTATGTTAATATTATTGAACTGGTTGATGATTCTGTTTTTAAAAAATAATTGATTGAATAGAAGGCTATTTAAAAACTGATATTTAAAATCAACAATTGACAAACATCCATATATAATTCTAAACGTATGTTTTTTTTTCTCAACTTGAGATCTCATTAAAAGAGAAGAAGGAAACTTCAAAAGTACAAAGAAATTGAAACATAAACTTATCCTCTAAAACTACAAGCGAAGAAATCAGCTATATGATTCAGAATACGAGGAATGACATGAATCGTGAAGTGAAGAAACGAGGATTTCAACCTCGAGAAGTTTTCTAGGTAAGAGGAGAAAGCAGGCAAGTCTTCTGGGTTAGACATTATCTTCAAAACATCAGAGCAATTTGTGGCAAGATCAACCTCCAAGATATCAAGAGAAAGGAGACACTGCATTTCCCATAAGACCCCCTCGACTTCCGAATGTAACGCTGATAAATTTCTCGGTATCGACCTTGCACTCTGACATACACCCTCCACTGAGTCCGCGAAGTAAAACCAACCAATACCAGAAGCTCTATCTGATGCGCGCCAAGCTCCATCTACAAAACAACAATAACTAGTGAAATCCGAATTTGACACAATTGGACGGGTGACCTCACTCCAACATGGAGACGCATCGACAAAGGCACAATCGGAGCTTTGTTCAAATTTTTTGTTTACATGAAACCATTCTGCCGCATCTAATTCTATTTGTCTTAGAATATCCCTAGGGTCCTTATCTGAATTTGAGTAAACCTTTGCATTTCTCGCCTTCCAAATATGCCATAAAATCCACATAAACACCGTATTATCGGCTTGATCTGGTAGTCTCCAGAATAAAAAATCAACATTGGACCAAACTGAAGGACTCGGGAAACAATTAATAGCTGAAGGTATACTCGATAAAGCCCAAGTCTGAAGTGCTGGCAGACATTCTAATAAAACATGGTTTATCGATTCTACATCCGCCCCACATCGAACACATGTATTATCACAATTTATCCCTTTACTGCGTAGCTTATCTTTAACCGCCACACAACCAGAGATCACTTACCAGATAAAATTTCTTAACTTTGTTGGACATTTCAACTTCCAAGCATGAGCTTGTAAAATCTCCAAATTTGGGCCTGTTGCACCCACGACAGATAAGGAATATGTTTCCTTAATCTTATAACCTGATTTTATTGTATACTGTCCTGATTTTGAAAAATGTCATCCCCATAAATCAGACCGTCGAGAGCGAGAAATATGAAGACCTAGAACCAATTTAACATTCTCAGGAACTAAGAATTGCCGCAAAGAAATATCCTAATCAGATCGATAAACATATATTTTAACCGCTAATTTGAAACATAATTGTGATTGGTAGCAATATAAACAACCGTTAATGCAACTTTACCAATAAATTTCAATACATAAAATGTTTTAATTGATGAAAATTAAGTTTCCCATAATAATTTACCGTTTTTTGTCATGGATCAACAAAATACATTCTATACTTCAAATTTAAATTCTATTATGTTAAATGATGCGATTATTAAAAGTCGAATTATGTTAGAACAACAAGTATTTGACCAACAATATATTTATTTGAATAAATAAATAACTAACATGATAAATTATAATAAAATGATCTAATAATCACCAAACAAAATAAGTAAGACTAGAGATTTAAATAACACCTAACCTTATAAAATATATATATGAGAAATAAATCAAAATTATCCATCTTTGGGTTGGTAGGACATTTGCTTAATAGTGATGTTTACTTTTTTTTTATCAACTAGTCACTCATTAGGTCCAAGATCAACAACAAAACCTATAATTCTACATTACATTAAATTCAATTAAAGAACTTCATAATATCCATGCATAAATGATTTTTTTATTAAATTAGTGGTAAAAATTCATGGACATTATTATGTAATTTTATTTTTCAGTCAAAATAAATCGTAAGTCAAATAAAATTCTGGTGAGTGGTCTAGTCGACACCTTATTCACCTTAAGAAATTAGTGAAAAAAGATCAAATCACATCTAATTATCAAATATATATATATATGATATTTATATAAATTAGGCATGAATAAATCGTGACACCAAAAACTATAACGTTGAAAATAAAAGCAGTGACGCAAGCATGACGTATATTGATATGTAAGAATAATGGGCTAAATTTCAAAGACATTGTTGGGTTGGAGTTGCTATATAATGGGCTTAATATACTCTAAACGGGCCTTTCCAATAGAAGATTTTTCTATTCAAATCATGCATTAAATTTATACTTCAACTACAAATATAAAAAATCTAAATTGAAAAATAAAACATAGAACTACAGAAAGAGTAATGATCTGAGAATTTAAGGTTTATTTATAGAAAATGCATTTAAAATAGTATTAATAAGAAACATTTAATATACAATTAAATAACCCTACCAATCTACCATTACAATGCATTGAAATCAAAGACCAGTCTCACTGCCATAAACATAAATACTATACCAAATTTAATTTAATTTACGCTGTGTATTTAATTTGGTACGGTTACACATTTAGAGCTAGCCGTCTTAGTAGCAATACGTATCCTCATAAATTAGAAAAACATCTCCAAAACCATTAATATAATATGTATATTACTCCTAAATGAACATCAAAATATGTATGGAAAATGTCTTTGGTGCAAATTCTTTTAAGGTACATGCCTTAATCAAATTATTGATAAAAAATATGTATAATAATAATAATAAAAAGAGTTAATAACATTTGACGTCAATTAAATCATTTTTATATGATTTTTAAAAAAGAGTATGAGGGTTTGGTTTTGTTTAACAAACGTTTGGATCGATAAAGACCGATCCATAGCTTAAATTTCACCCTTAAAATCCTTTTTTTAAGCTGCAATGTCAAGTCATTAGCTAAATCATCCTAACCACAGACTGAGAGCAACTCGGCGAAGTTTTGGTTATTCATCAGTTTAATTTTTTTTTTGTCAATATTAAGCTAACTGGCTGGCCATTAGCCAAATTCTTGCATAATGCATGCAGTAGGATTCGATTCCTCAATGTGCAAGTGCGTCGGCCTTTAGTGAACTTACAACATTCCACTAAGATAGGACAACTTGATTTTATCGATTTAATTAGACAAACAAAAAAAAAAAATTTAATAAAATTAATTATTAACATTTGACGTCAATTGAACCAATCCCAAAAAAGTGTAGTCATTTTTCATGACACATACGTTTGTGTTTGTGAATATGTGTGAGTGTGAATATAAAATGTATTAAATGTTAGGTGTTAAGAAATCGTCCGTGAGCATCATCACTTCGTCACCCTAAGAGCCTAATAAGTAGAAGAAAATAATAAATACAACTTCAACTTTATTATTCAAAGCTCTTTGGGTCTCTTTCTTAAATGCTCATCTTCCTATTTCCTAAAAAAATCCAATCAATATATTTATATATACTTATGCTATTATTATTCGATTAAAAATTTCCCAAATGTTGACGGCAAAAATCAAAAATAATGTCGGTATAGTTATGTTAATGATTTTAAATGTCAACAAAACAGAAATAAACTCAAAACAGCAATTTGACTAAACATTTTTTAATAATTTCATTTGATTTTTTCTTACGTAATTAATTACTCTATTCATTTCATATTAATTATCATTCTAAAGTTTTGCACATATATTAAAAAATAGATAAATGTTCAGTTATACTCTTATTTAATTATTAAAATTTCAAACTATTTAATATTTTATTATTTATTTATTTATTTATTTATTTATATCAACATTAGATCGACAACACCTGATTTATAACTTAAAGTACACCCTTAAAATCTTATTTTTAAACTACCATAATGCAATAAATAAAAATCAAACTCTGGTACCAAGTCATTAACTAAATCATTATAACCACCCGACTAAAAGCAATTCGGTAATATTTTATTTATTTAATTAAAGATTAATAGATAATTTTATATTAAAAATTTAGCCATAAATTACAAGTAATCAGAGTTGACAACATTTTTTAGTAATTAATTAGTAATTGAAGTCATAAGGAGAGTTTTAAAAGTAATTGGAGAGACTGATTTTGGCAATAAATGCGACTCTCTATCTAGCATTTAATATACTTTGGCTCTTTCTCCTATAATTCCTCTCCTCCATTCGACGATTCTTCTTGTGACAATTACTTCAACATAATTTATTTATTTATTAATCTATTTTCGGATATTCATGTTTCGAGACTGATTTTGAACATTATTTTATTTTATGGTAATTAATAACCTATAGTTATCAGGTTGGTTGCGTGTTTGAATACAACTTTTTTTGTAATTTTTTTCTTCTTTTTCGAAAAAAGGAGGTGAATAAATTATAAATTTTAAAATCCACGAAATTATATGTGTAATATAAATCGACATTTAAGTTGAAAACAATAAAGATGCAAAATTAAATAGGAATAGAAAAAGTGAGAAAATTAAGGTAAGGGGTATAATAAATAAATCGAATAGTGAGAAAACGTGTTGAGCGTGAATGAAGAAGAAAAAAGGTTAGAGATCAATACACATTTAATTCATTAAATTTTAATGCTAGTCAATAATGGTACAACGATAAATGTAACCCCCTCATTAATATTACTTCCTTTCTACACTATACAATAAAAACTAAATTTATTTTAAATTTTATATAAAGAAAAATCCTACCACAAAAACATTAATCATATATATAGTTCGAATTATATTCTTAGATAATCCAGCTAATAATTTTGATATTAAAAATTTGTTATCTCCCTACTACACAAAGTAGAATAAAAAAAAACTTAAATGTGAGTTTTTGGTTTTTTGGTCAACAAAGATTATCATTAATAGATTCCAAAAACGAGATAGTTTATAAACTAAGCATTATAAGTAAATTCTCTATGGCAATGAAATAGATAAGATTACAAGTAAAGAGGTCATCTCAACTTCTAAAAGTCCATGGAAATTAAAATTCTATTGCTTTTATCGAACTAATTGGTAACAAAAAATTATATTATAAAAGAAATTGTTTTTTGTGAAGTTATTAATTGTCATTTTTACTATATATTCTGCCGAATTCAACTTTACAAAATGACATTTGATTTATATGATATTGTTAGAAATTTAAGAGTTTGAGTATAAATATAAAATTATCGATCCAATTATTTGGAAAATGGTACTAGTATAACATTTATGAACTAAATAATTAATTAATTTTATTTTAAAATTATATAACGTGTCGCATTTAATTTCTACATTTCGGTCCTTAATATTGGCACCGGCTATATAACTCTCTTTCTTCCTGTTTCTCTGCGTTTACACAAAAGCTCCATTTACTCTCTCTCTCTCATTTTCTCCTATGGCTGCTGATGTTAGCTCTCTTGTTCGGTTACTAAGCGGTTACAAAGATGATCGAGTTCCGGTCAAAGACTCCACCGGAGCTAAATCTACGTCGTCGTTGATGACTCGTGATCTTCTCGGAAGTAGCGGTGATCGATCACTAGAACTTGACCTCGACCTTCAAGTTCCTAACGGTTATGAAAAACGTCTCGATTTGAATGTTCGTTTCTGTTTCCTCTCTTCTTCTCCGATTTTCAGTGATTTTGCGAGTTTAATGGATTAATCTGTTGATTTTGGCTGATAGATTTTGAATTTGAATTTGAACAGTCAGGGAAAGTGTATTTACAACGATGTAATTCAACGAGTTCATCGAGAGATCAATCCAATCAAACAGTACCGACGTTTCAGGATTTGAATTTCCCACCGAATTCAAACAATTCTTCAACGAAGCCTTTATTAAATCTCTTCGACGATACAACACCGGAACTGAAATTACTTCCGTCGTCTAAATCTCGATCTCGTCCTCTATCTTTATCTCCAAACCCTAATTTCCAAAGCGTTTGTACACTCGATAAGGTAAAATCAGCTTTAGAAAGAGCAGAGAGAGATCCTGCTTTGTTTAAGAAACGTCAATCACCGGACGATACAGTTTCCGATCATCGGACGGTTGCGTCTCCGGTGGCTGCTGGTTGTCCTGGATGTTTATCATATGTGTTGGTGATGAAGAATAATCCGAAATGTCCGAGATGTGATACGATTGTTCCTTTGCCTTTGAATTCTATGAACAAGAAGAAGCTTAAGATTGATCTTAATATGTCAATTTGAATCTTTTGGGGGTTAATTTGAATAGTTTTGATTTTTTGAGGGGTTTAATGTAAATGTTATAGAGATATAAATCAGGGGATTTATTTTGTAATTCCAAAAAAGAAGTAAAATTGGTAGACTTATTTTGAATAAATTAATATATTCATTTTTTTGTCAATTTTGTTAATTAATTAAATATATTTACTTACGATCCCAATACTTTTTGCATGCATGATGCCTTCCACAAACAATTTTTTTTCTCAAAAACTTAGATTGAGAATATTCTATTCATAATCCAATTTAATTCTTTACAACCTCAAATAATATCATGTTGAAATTTCACAATTTTTCAGACTCAAACTATACTGAAAAAATTGGAGAATTGGATTTAACCACTTTATTATTGTCTTGACCAAATTCAATTCCTAATGCGGTAGTCCATAAAGAAATAATCTGTCTGGACTCCATCGAGGATGACCATTATAGAAAGTTTTCGAACGAAATAGTATGGAAATTTATTTTGGAAGTTGAAAGATAAAATTTTCAATCTATTTCTTTAGATAAAAGTTAATATATCTATAAGTGAATTAAATGAGACAACTGTTACATGTTGAAGAATTGAATGTGATCAATTTTCGTTGGTTAAAATTTGGCATATTTAATAAGAAATAGATTGAAAATTTTGTTAATTAATTAACCTTTTTTTGCCAATTCTGTTAATTAATTAACCATTTTTTGCCAATTTTGTTGACTAGTTAACTCTTTTTTAATGTTCACTACGATAAAATTCCCAACCCATACTTCTTTGCATGCATCATGCCTTCGATAAATAAAAGATAATTTTTTTTTGTCAATTGGATCGACATGATCCATAACCCAAACCTCACATTTAAAATTCATTTTTTAAGTTATCATAATACAGCAGTAAGAATCGAACCCTGATGTCAAGTCATTAACTGAATCATCCTAATCACCAGACTGAAAAAAACTCGGTAATAAAAGATAAATTTTTATATTAATTTGTTTGAATAAAAATTGATATAAATGTGAATTAAATGAGACAACTGTTAATTTTTTTTTAAGAATTAAATGTGATGATTTTTCGTTGGTTAAAATTTGGCATATTTAATAAGATCCATCAAAGTTATGCTGACCTAACACATCAACTGCCGAGGTCAACAGTTCAAACATGTTCAGTTGATATATTAATAACTGCAACTAAAATGAGTAAATAGTTTAACACTTGCAGTTAATATAATTCATAATTGTGGGACCAAAAATAATATTATTTCGTAGGTAACATTTTTTTTGGCTTTTTACATTTTTGTGTCTGCACCATTTAAACATACTCTGAATAGAACTGTATAATATATGGTTTTTTGTTTGGTGGGCTCCGTATAAACTATATGGTTTGATATTCGTCTTTATCCATAATAAATATCTATCGTATAAAATTCGTACCTCTATACTTACGAAATTAGGTTTACGTCTATAGTTATAGCTGAAAATATATTTGTAAATATATATGTGTCCTCTTCACTTTAAAATAGTTGAAACATTCATATATATTTTTGGTGTATTTAAGAGTTTTTAATTTCCAACAATGGATAGGGAAATGAGGGAAGAAAAAAAAACTGAGTAAGTAAGTCATCCTAATAAAAACGAATTCAATTAATTGGATTGTGACATCTATTAAATTGTAATTAATGCCTCTGCTACATTTATGAAATTTTGTTTTTTTCCCTTAGTAAAACATTTTATATCCACGTTTCATCTTATTGTCTTCTTCATTAATTAAATTTGGCATATTATTTCATTTTGTGTTTTTTTAGGCAAAAACAAAAAACCATAATGAAAACTGGAGAAAAAAGAATATATCGTATATAAATGTAGAATTTCATTTTTTTCACGTGATTATTATATTACGTACGTTAATTTCATAAAATGTGAAAAATTAATTTAATTTATTTGTCTATGATATTTCAATAATGAAGTTTAAAAATATAAATACACAAAACTATTTTTCTATGTCTTGACAAAAAAAAAAAAAAACTAATTTTTATACGACACCGTTTAATCAGCTGGACTTTAATAAGCGTAGAGACCCATTAACGTAGCAGTATTTATAAATGGGCCTAGCCCATTAATTAGAACGGTTTTTTTTTTTTTTTTTTTTTTTTTTTGAAAGATATTAATTTACTATATTCAATTCCAACACAAAAACCCTAAACCCTAATTTGAGGTTCTTCGATTCTGTGCAGACATTTTTCAATTTGAAATTCTATTATTGCCTCGTCTCTGTTGCTACTTCTGAATCAGTGAGGATAATGGGAAAAAGTAGGCGTAAACAGAAGGTAATACCTCCACCGCAGCTTCCGCCGGATGTGCCCGAAGAGGATATTGAATTTTCCGACGAGGATTTGAAATATGTAGAAGAGAACACTGCATACGCCCGATTCGTCGCTCGTCTTGACACCGCTGCAATCAATAAGTGCGTTTACTTCTCTCTCAATATTTTGCCCTTTTCTAATTTTGATTTGGTCTCTCGAATTGTTGTTGGCATCCTAGTGATTTTGAGTATAAGGGTTAATTCTGTTTGTGTTAGCGTGCATTACTTTGTGCCAGAAACAATACATGCTATATCCGAAATGTGTTTGATGATTTTCGTACTAATTACCTTATTAAATTTACAGATTCAAATTGTGTTAGTGCTTTCTTATTTTGTCATAACTGAGATTTTACTTTCAATGTAGTTTATTTATCTGATAAAAAAAATTGAATGAAAGAAGAGGTCTTGTTATTCTACTATGATTTATTGGCTTTTGGGAGTTATAAATGAGTATATCTGCTTTTTCGTTTGTCATCTAATGTGTGTTAATGATGTTTTGTTATATTGTTACCAGACAATGCGGTGGTAAAGTAAAGACAGTGGAGGATAAGTATGAAGAAGAACGATCAAAGAAGAAGACACATCAGGAAGAGAAAGGGAATGGCGAGATTCTGGTTGATCCTGTTGACGTGCTCCCTGTTAAGACTTTAGATGGAAAACTCCACTATAGGACTGGTAATAAACAAAAAATCTGTTTTTAATTGCTCAATTTTAGCACTGGAATCGGTGTTTCTTCTGTTTGTGCCGACTGTTTGTATTTTCATATGATTCAGTAACAAAGAAGTCAAAACTTGCTGAAGCCGACACCGATGAAGCAGAGCAGGACGTTCTTGAAGATGAAAATATATTGAACAAATCTGAAAGGAGAGCTAAAGCTAAAAAGAGTAAGAAGGAGGCAAAGAAACAAGAGAAGGAATTCCCTACAGAGATTTTACAAGAGGAAGAAACACCGCAAGCTGCAGTTCTGGTGATTCCTGTTTGGAGTTTTTCTCTGTTCTTATTTTCGTTGCATAAGTTGCTGAAAGTTTTAATTTTCATTCTTTGACATGCTTCTTCACTGGGCATCATAGTTGATATGCATAATGAGCATGCTAGTGCCTTTCCATCACAAGCATTCGGAACAACTCTTTGGAGTTGGTTATACTGAAAAGTGGATTTCTTTGTTATTTCAAGTTATCAGTGTTTTACATGTTTCTTTTCTTTCATCATTTGTTTAAACATCTGAATGGTGTTCTACTTTTTTTCAGGCAGAAGTGAAAGACGAACTATCTGCGGAAGAGAAATTTGAAAATAATAAACACAAACTTGCCGAGTTGGGAATGCAACTACATTCTGATCCAGAGGCAAACCTTAAATGCTTAAAGGAAATGTTGGATATCTCCAAAGATGAGAATACGAAGATAGTGAAACTTAGCTTGCTATCTCTGTTGGCCGTTTTTAAAAATATTATTCCGGGGTAAATATATAAATTGGTGTAACTCTTAGTAGCTAATTATCCTTTGAATTCTCCTCTGCTATGATGTTGGACTTTAGCGTTTTCGTTTTGTTTGTGGTATCAGCTATCGGATTAGACTTCCTACAGACAAGGAGCTCGAGATGAAGGTCTCCAAGGAAGTGAAAAAAACTCGGTTTTATGAGTCTTCTTTATTAAAAGCGTACAAGGTATGCATAGCAATTGTACTTTATCCTTAATTTTTCTAAAGTATAATAATAATAAAACATTTTCTTTTGCTGCTGATGTCCTTGTCAGGCATATCTGCAGAAGTTGATTACATTAGAAAAGCTACCAATGTATAACCAAATTGCCACACGGTGCCTTTGTACATTGTTGGAAGCACTTCCTCACTTTAACTACCGTGATAACCTGTTAATTGCTGTTATTAGAAATATCAGCTCCCCAGATGAAGTCGTAAGGTTTGTGTTAATTTAATCTTCTTTAGAGATGAAGATTTATGTTCAACTGATAAAATCATAGAATCTAACCCAAAGTGGTAGTGTTAATATGTTTTCTTTCCTGTCCCACTCATGTCTTGCGCGTGTTTGTGTTTGCAGGAGACTTTGTTGCACTACTATTAGGTCTCTTTTCTCCAACGAAGGGAAACATGGTGGTGAACTAACCGTGCAAGCTGTACGCTTGATTGCTGATCATGTCAAATCTCACAATTGCCAACTTCATCCCAATTCTATTGAGGTATCCATGGGTCTCATTTTAACATATTTTAAGAGCCACCTTTTATGCACCACATCGCTGATAATAGATATTCAAACTGCTTGTGATGTAAAATTAGATCACGAACTTAACTTCTTCATATGCGAACATATTGTAAGACTAATACAAGGCGCTTAATTACTCGGGAACAATCTGGTTATATATTCTCGTCTCTTTTTGTCTGTTGTCATCTGACCCTTGGTCCCATTGTTTTTTGGTCCTTAGGTGTTCATGTCCATACGCTTTGATGAAGATATCGGAAAGCGTGACAAAGAAGATGACTATAAGAAGAAAAACAAGAAAAATTATAAAGGAAAAAACCAGGACGAGCAAAATAAAGTGCAGGAAAATGAGAGGAAAAAATCTAAGCAAGAAATGATGTCTAAGATTAGAGACGAAGTAATATACTTTCCTTTATTGCTATAGATTTGTTGATGGGAAACTAATCTGGTTTTCTTTTGTGTTAATAACCATTTAAATGACAATAACATTTAAAATGGCTTCATTGTTACTGTTTGTCTGATATAAATTGTTGACTTTCTTTAGGTTACTGCTGATTACAAAGGAGTTACCTATGAACCAGATGCCATGGAGCGGCGAAAGATGCAGACGGAGACACTTTCTGCTGTTTTCGAGACCTATTTCCGTATCCTGAGAAATGCGATGTATACGGTTGGCGTAAGGTATTTTCTTAGATTGTTAAAGCTATTGAACATTGTGTTTTATAGTTGTCGTGAATAGGGATTCAATAATGCTTTTGTTCTTATCGATTTAAAAGATACGATTATATAACTCCGAAACTGGTTCCAGCAAAATTCTTGGAGCTGTGTCAATGTTAATCTTCTAAATTGTTCTTTACAACATCACATTAAATAATGCAGAGCAGAAGACAACCCTGCTTTGAATCCGGGTGCCTTTGGACCACACCCTTTGCTTGCTCCATGCTTGGATGGGTTGGCAAAATTCACCCAACAATTGGACTTGGACTACATCGGAGATCTCATGAACTATCTAAAGAAGCTTGCTTCTAGTAACAGCGTCTCCAACGATACAAAACAGAAAAAATCAAATCAGTTAACAGTATCTGAACGCCTGAGGTGTTGCCTTGTCGCCTTCAAAGTCATGAGGAGTAACTTAAATGCCTTGAATGTTGACTTACAAGACTTCTTTATCCAGCTTTACAACCTCGTTCTCGAGTACCGTCCTGGAAGGTTAGTTAAATCGTACTCTTCTCTTTTATTGCGACATAAGTCGAATCTATAGTCAGTAAAATTCAAAGATGTTAAACAGGGATTCAGGTGTAGTATTGGCAGAAGCTCTGAAGATAATGTTGTGCGACGATAGACATCAAGACATGCAAAAAGCAGCCGCTTTTGTGAAACGTTTAGCCACGTTCGCACTATGCTTTGGATGTGCCGAATCTATGGCTGGTAAATAAGCATTACTAAACACTTACATCACATGTCCTTATCTCGAATTCGAAACCAGTGTCTCACTCTACAATCTTTGTTCTCTTATAGCACTTGTCACCTTGAAAAATCTGCTTCAGAAGAACGTCAAATGCAGAAACCTTCTAGAGAACGATGCTGGAGGTGGCTCAGTTTCTGGTTCAATTGCAGTAAGTCACAGATTTTTTACTCTCATAAACGAATCAAACTTTGGAATATAATCATTTTCCTCCGATTGCAGAAATATCAACCATATGCAACAGATCCTAACTTAAGCGGAGCTTTAGCAACAGTACTTTGGGAACTTAGTCTCTTGACTAAACATTATCATCCAGGGATTGCTACAATGGCTACAACAATCTCCAACATGAACACTTCTCAAAGCCAAACGTTTTTGTCTGCAGTGACTCCAGTACAGGCTTTTGCAGATTTCTCTCTTCAAAAGGAATCCTTCGAGGTTAAGAACGAGTCTCGGAAATTGAACAACAAAAGGAAACGAGAGAGTTCATCTGAAGAAGCTAAGAATGTTCCGGAAATCGACATGGATAAACTCAGGAAGAAATTGAAAGAGAATTTTACTATTCTTAAAGATATAAAAGAGGCCGAGAGAGTGAGCATGGAGTTGCAGTCTGAGAAGAAAAAACCTAAGAAGAACCAAAGTAACGTGGTGAAGAAGAAACTTAAAAACCCTAAATCCATTAAGAAAATTTGAACTGGCGCTCATTTTTGCCCCTTTAACGTTTATACATTGCGGACATTTAAATTAATGAGATTATTTTTGAGTATATTTTCACTTCTTGTCAAAAGAAAAAAAAACTATTCCGAATTCTTTTCAATTTATTGGTTGTAATATTTAGGTAGTGACTTTTTGTTAAAGATTGAGTTTTTAAGTTATCAATCGAGTTTTATCGGATCTAATTGTTTAAAATAAAAATCTTTAGTGCGTATACACGCTGAACATATTAATTTTTTTTATCTACCGACTAGATCGATGAAATCAAATTTCTAGTCAATTTCCTAAATTTCAAATAATATTATGTAGGATAAACACGATTCCTTATAATCAAATTCAATAGCGTAAAAGTAGATGTATCATTACGGAAAACATTATTCCGTATTGAAATATTATAATAACAAAATAATTATGTAATATTTTAAGGTTTGTTTATTGGAACTAACTTGTAGTAAGTCGTGTCAAGGATTATTTATACAAAACAACAAAGTCACACATGTGGTTTTCTGGAGTTAAAAGATACGCAGAAAGCAGAATCATCATCTTTAGCCACTCAAAATTTGCCACAAATTGTGAATTCATATTAAATAATTTACTTTGTTATAAGAAAATCAAATTAATATCTCAGCTAATATATGTTGTAAAGCTGTGAACAGCAAATTGTTGTTACCCACAAAGAGTCCAGCCGTACAAATGGTACAAAGATGATACTGTACATGTGAGACTTTTTGTTCTTACACCAACTTAATACTTTAATAATTCTCCTTATTACATGTACAAGATAATTAATTTTTTAAGAATATAAGTTTTTCAAGGAAACAAATCGAATTATTCTTCTTTTCAGTTTAGCCAAAAAAAAGTTGAAATGGATATTATGTATATTCAGTAAGCAAATATTTTCCAATTGAAAAAAATCATAGTTTTCTTTTCACTGATTATTATATTAAAAAGGAAATATACCGTTTTGGAATTACAACGATATCAAACATAAAATAAAAATAAAAAATAGAGATATTCCCATATATGAAATTTAAGGAAAGGAAACTGAAATCCAAAGGAGAAAAACATTTTGAAACTAACTCCGTAAAAAATTATGTTAGGATTATAAACCAGAGATTCACAAAACTATTACCGATAAAGACCGAAAACTAAAAACACCGCCTAGCATAACCAAACCCAAATGGATGATAATCATCTATCCTAGTGGTTTATTGTAATGTCTTTTACAATTTTCAAAGTGGATTATCCACTTATTGTATCATAAATATCATAAATCTGTTTTTAATTATTTATTTAAATCAATTTATTAGAGAAATACTAGTGTTAGGTGTTGGGACAATATCATGGTTATATATAAATTAAACAACATGAAAATATAAAATGATTAGAAGTAATAACATATTATAAATTAGTGGATAAGTTGCATTTTAATAAAATAAAGTTATAATTATCCGTACAGTACGTTAATATTTTTTTGCTTTTTTGTCACTATAGATTTTTTCTTCTTCTAATAATAATAAGTTAAATGAAGACTCAGAGATGAATCGAAAACATGAAAATGTTCATTCTCAATCAGTTACATTCCTCAAAGAGAATTTCTACGATCAATCAAACAAAAAAAGAAGAAGATCGAAGAACAATTTCATTCAATTCACTAAAAAAACAAACAAAAGAAGATGATAATTCACCTACTCTGTTGATAAATCATCACTAGATAACGAAGCGATAATCTCTGTTGAATCAGTAATTCCAGATCGAAGAGTTTCAACAACTTTCTCAAAAACGAAAACATTACAAGGAATATGAAGAACTCCTTTCTGAGCAAATCCATATTCCTGAGCTGATTGATTAAGCAATCTAACGAAAATCGGATGATTCAATAACTCAGCACTCACCAAAAACCTCTCCATTTCTTCTCCGACGTTAACTGGGATATGACCTGAAGGAACAATCGAAGTGACTGTTGCTCGTTTAACGATGAAATCAGATGATGTTGGATGATGAATATCGTCGTTGCGAATTCGATTACAGGATGATGAATCAGCGATTCGTGAGAGACGGCGAATCAGAGGCTTCATTTTCTTCTACTTACAGAGAAGTTCTCAAAAAATTTGAGAGAGAGATTAGTACATGAAGAATGAAATATTTATCGAGAGAGATGAGTGTTATCAAAAAATATATTTGTATTTAATTGTTATTTTAATTTTACGAATGAAACAAAATTTGGTCATTTATTTATTTTGATACCAAATACTTTTTCACAAAATGAGTAAAGTCAATTATGCAATTTTTAAACTACCTAATTTATCCTTAATACCAAAATCACCAAGTTTCTATATTTGAATCAATTTTCCTAGACTAATTAATATTTTTTAATAATAATTTGACTATATAAATTGACATTCCAATAAAAGTATTATATATATAAATTGATGTGGTAGTGACTACTTTAGCATCCTCCGACACCATAGTTTAATTTTTTCCCGATGTAAAGGGAAGAAAAAAAAAAGAATTTTAGAATATGTGTTTTGACTATGAATTGGATTGGGTCTAATTGATCCAATTATGAGAGTGATGTTGACAAAAAAAAATATTATTGCAAATTGACTAATCAAAATATGTCGTTGTTAGCAATGGTTTTTTTGTTGTGTGTGTGTTAACGTCATACTTTACAAATGTATATTACTAACAGACACTAGTAGTTGTTGTATCATATTTAGGGAATTAATATTCGTTTTTTGACTAGGATAAACACAAAAAAGGAAATTAAAAATAATATTACCAATTAGCGGTTGACTCTTTTTGGAGGGAAAAAATGGTAAATATATGGGCCAGGTGTAATTGATTTCGGCCCATAAAAAGTGGTTAAGGCTAGAGATAATAATTTTGATATCAAAACTTCTGGACACAATCTTAAATATATGGGCCAGGCCTTATTGTTATAAATAGCAGATCACTAAAATACTGGACTTATAATGGGCCAAAAGACACGGTTAAGCCCACGTCAAGCGCGTAGATGAATTTTTTTTATAATATAAAGTTATCCCACTCTCACGTCAAGCGCGTGTAGCTAATTTCCGTAACCACAAAAATCGCAAAATTTTATTTTGTTTGAAATTTTTTTCTTCGTCTTTCAAATTTGATCTCTCGCTTAACATCAGAAAAAGAGAAAACCTTTAAATCTGTAATGGCGTTTGGATTGTCTAAGTTGATGTCTCAAGTGGTCGAGCTGAAGCAGAAACTTCATGAGATGGCAATGAGAACGCAGGAGCGTGAGAATAAAACGTCTAGTTTTGAGGGAGATTTCCGAGAAGCCGGTTCTAGGTTGAATGATTTCTTTTGTATATTATCTCTCTGATTTATTGATTCTGTTTCGTTAATGTGTGAGTCTAGTATGGCCCAGTTGGGGCACAAAAATGAGATTTATCAAAAATGTTTGCAAACTTTGTTTCAATATAGTTTAGTATTTGTTGATTCTATTTACTTGCTAATTGATCAAGTGTATTCGAATTTCAGCTCTAATTTCTAAACTATTATAGTGTTACACCTGAAGAATTTGTGTTGCTATATATACACTTGTTGTTATGCCAAAGCCTACGCCTCTGATTTTTTAAGTAATTCAGCCGAAGATGAACCTGAAAAAGGAACTTGAATTACTTGTGGCGACTATAAAGAACCTGAGATGTGATGTGGCTAAGGTAAAGCTAATACTTCTCTCTTATTTTTGTATTGTTGCGTCTTTGTGTTTACTTTTCTAAGTAAATTTACTTAATTTAAAGCTAGTGACATTGTAGAGGTATTTTGATTCAATCCCTGAGTAATGAGTTATAATATTCATCTGTTTATATGTTCAGAAACTCATTATTCGTTGCTCTATCAGTACTGGTGTGACTTTAACTTATGAAGCAAACATTTCATTCTTTGTTCATCATCATTAAGTTGCCGATTATCATATGAACAATTTAGAGCCTTATAAGCTAACATCAAGGAATTGAGTAGTCAGAAGAAAACTCGTGAGGTAGTAATATATAAGTGGTTTTAAAACTGTTTTCTCAAAGTGCATAATACAAATCATACTCATTAAAAGATGTTTTGCTTTTGTTAAGTAGGAAACTTTGAGGACATTGAATGAAATATTTGGAACAGAGAATAATGATCTTTACTTGTCTTTCCATGGACTTGTCACCAACTACAAAAATAAAGGATTTATCTTTCAGCTATTGCATTATTTTAACTCAGATTTTCCCATATGTGGTTTTGTAGCAGTTAGATTTTGTATTCTTAAACAGATAAAGAATATTATCCCAAAAGGTAACTTTGTTTATGAACTAGTCACTTTTCAAAACTGACTTTCTTGGTTTGAAATCATATTTGACCACGTTTACATAAATAATTGCTTGTCACTCTTTCTTCCTCTTCACTTTTAGTCGTTAGACTTTAGATTTGTTTACTCTATCTTAGCTTCCAGCTGTTGACTTCTTCATTGTTGAACTCTTGATAAGCGGTCGTTGATTTCAATCATCCAAAAAGTATCTATTGTTCATATTTGTTTATCTTTTGATCTCTCGTAAGTTTTGTTCGTTATCGTTTGTTTTCTCTTTATGTTCCTCAAATTACTATATTGTTTCTTAAAGTTTTGATTCTATCTATCTTGTTTCTTAAATTTGTTTGATCGTTGATATTAGCATCTATGTTCTTCATAAACTCTGTGCTACTCTAATTTTATTTCTACAATTTTTCTTCTTTTGTAGGCAAGAATTGTCTTAATAAAAACAGAAGAAGTGGTCGTTTGTGATAGTACAGAGAACGGTCTAAGATGGTAAGACTTTTTGCTTTTACTTTGCTTCTTTGTTATGACATAATGAAGAAGTGGAAATTAGTTGTTTCTAAATTACGTTTTTGTGGTTTAACTCTGAACTAATAGGTGAAGGTCACAGCTGATGAGCTTAGAGCAAGAATGGATTGTAAGAACAACATCCGTAATATGTCTGTCATAGCACACGTTGATCACGGTATGATTCTTTTCTTTGATTTATTTTTGTGAGATAAGTCATTGTTCATTATTATCAATCATACTTGACTTGTTTGATATTGTCAGGGAAATCAACTCTTACTGATTCACTAGTGGCTGCTGCTGGAATCATTGCTGAAGAAGTTGCTGGTGATGTTCGTATGACTGATACACGAGCAGATGAAGCAGAGCGTGGTATAACAATCAAATCCACTGGAATCTCACTTTACTACTCAATGAAAGAAGAAACTCTGAAGAAGTACAAAGGTGAAAGAGATGGGAATGAGTATTTGATTAATCTGATTGATTCTCCTGGACACGTTGATTTTTCATCTGAAGTCACAGCTGCTTTGCGTATTACTGATGGTGCACTTGTGGTGGTTGATTGCATTGAGGGTGTTTGTGTGCAGACTGAGACTGTACTTCGTCAAGCACTTGGTGAAAGGATTAAACCTGTTTTGACTGTGAATAAGATGGATCGTTGTTTCCTTGAGCTTCAAGTTGATGGTGAAGAGGCTTACCAGACTTTCTTAAGGGTGATTGAGAATGCTAATGTTATCATGGCTACTTATGAAGACAATCTTCTTGGAGATGTTCAGATTTATCCTGAGAAAGGAACTGTTGCTTTCTCTGCTGGTTTACATGGTTGGGCCTTTACACTCACCAGTTTTGCTACTATGTATGCTTCAAAGTTTGGAGTTGATGAATCTAGAATGATGGAGAAGTTATGGGGTGAGAACTTTTTCGATCCTGCAACAAAGAAGTGGACAAGCAAAAACACTGGATCCTCTACTTGTAAGCGTGGCTTTGTCCAGTTTTGTTATGACCCTATTAAGCAAATCATTAGCACCTGCATGAATGATCAGAAAGATAAGCTATGGCCGATGCTGCAGAAGCTTGGTGTCACAATGAAATCTACTGAAAAGGAACTGACTGGGAAACATTTGATGAAGCGTGTGATGCAGACTTGGCTTCCAGCTAGTGATGCTCTCCTTGAAATGATGATCTTTCACCTTCCTTCTCCTTCCAAAGCTCAAAGATATCGTGTTGATAACTTGTATGAAGGTCCTCTTGATGATAAATATGCAACAGCCATAAGGAATTGTGATCCTGAGGGTCCTCTTATGCTCTATGTGTCGAAGATGATTCCAGCTTCTGATAAGGGAAGATTCTTTGCGTTTGGTCGTGTCTTTTCAGGCAAAGTCGGAACTGGTATGAAGGTTAGGATTATGGGTCCAAACTTTCTTCCTGGTGAGAAAAAAGACTTGTATGTGAAGAATGTGCAACGTACTGTTATCTGGATGGGGAAGAAACAAGAGACTGTTGAAGATGTTCCTTGTGGTAACACTGTGGCTTTGGTTGGATTAGATCAGTTTATTACAAAGAATGCAACTCTCACAAACGAGAAAGAAGTTGATGCACACACTATAAGGGCAATGAAATTCTCTGTTTCTCCTGTTGTTCGTGTTGCTGTTCAGTGTAAAGTTGCTTCTGACCTTCCAAAGCTTGTGGAAGGGCTTAAACGGCTTGCTAAATCAGATCCTATGGTTGTTTGTACAACGGAAGCATCTGGTGAACATATCATTGCTGGTGCTGGAGAACTTCACCTTGAGATATGTTTAAAGGACTTACAAGATGACTTCATGGGAGGTGCAGAGATTATAAAATCAGATCCAGTAGTTTCTTTCCGCGAGACTGTACACGAAAGATCTTGCAGAAGAGTAATGAGCAAGTCACCTAATAAGCATAACCGTTTATACATGGAAGCTCGTCCTTTGGAGAAAGGTTTAGCTGAAGCTATTGATGAAGGTCTCATAGGTCCAAGAGATGATCCTAAGCTACGCTCCAAGGTATTGTCTGAAGAGTTTGGATGGGACAAAGACTTAGCTAAGAAAATATGGGCGTTTGGTCCAGAGACTACAGGACCAAACATGGTTGTTGACATGTGTAAAGGAGTCCAATACCTAAATGAAATCAAGGATTCAGTAGTGAGTGGTTTTCAATGGGCAACAAAGGAAGGTCCATTATGTGAAGAAAACATGAGAGGAATTTGCTTTGAAGTTTGTGATGTTACTCTTCATTCAGACGCTATTCATAGAGGAGGTGGTCAAATCATTACAACAGCTAGAAGAGTTATGTATGCTTCTCACTTAACTGCAAAGCCAAGACTTGTTGAGCCAGTTTACTTAGTGGAGATACAAGCACCAGAACAAGCTATTGGAGGAATCTACAGTCTTCTGAATCTAAAACGTGGTCATGTGTTTGAGGAGATTCAGAGACCAGGAACACCTTTGTATAACATTAAAGCTTATCTTCCTGTTTTAGAGTCTTTTGGCTTCTCTACACAACTTAGAGCTGCAACATCAGGACAAGCTTTTCCTCAAGCTGTGTTTGATCATTGGGAAATGTTGACTTCAGATCCTATGGAGAATGGTTCACAAGCTTCTGCTATTGTTGAAAATATCAGGAAACGAAAGGGGTTGAAGCTGCAAGTCACTCCTATCTCGGAGTTTGAAGATAAACTATAAGCCCAAAATCAATTCAGCTCAGCCCAATGGGCCTATATATACAATAATCTCTTGAGGTCCGATTCCGTTTGTCTTTCAATTTCTGTTTTGTTTTTTTTTTTTTTTGGTCGGACCAATTTCTGTTTATTTGCTTTGTAATATATAATTCACGCCCTTAAAGTTTTGCATTTTCCATAATTTTTTTAATCGATTTTTGTAGGGTTATACACGAAAATTAGCTACACGCGCCATACGCGCTTACTATGCGAGTAGTGATATTCAATTATTAATTTAGTTTTATAGCACCTACGTGGGCCTGGCTTTATAAGCAATTAATTTATAATGAAATTAAGGCCTAGCCCATATATATTGTATTGTATAATTTGCATCACGTGGGCTTATTATATGGGCCTCATTTATATGCGGTATTTAGGCCTTGGTAACTTGCGATCAATAGATTTCAATTTCCATCTCAATGTGTTGTTCTGTAATTTGGTGGGGAGTTTGCACATAAGGTGTTCGATAAAATGTCTAAACCGTTTTTGTACAGAAGATCTTTCATCTCTTTCGGTATGATTCACTTACTGGAAAGGAGTATATATGGAGGAAGTGAAACCTTATTATTTTTTCCTGGAAAAGCATTGCAATGGACGTTTATTCAGGTGAGAAACAAGTCAAGTGGAGGATGGAGACCCAAGAAGAAAATATACCACAGAGTTCATGAGCTTGATAAAGCAATCGATTTGAAGAAGAAACCAGCTCTGATACTTCAACTGAAATCTATTATACAGGCACAAAAACATGGAAGTCTTCTTTTGAGGGATCTTGAGAAGAATGTTGGATTTGTTCAGAAGTGGAACTTAATGGCTACCATTGAGAAGTATCCTATGATATTTTATGTTGGAGGTGGAAACAAAGAACCTCCTTTTGTTATGTTGACTGACAAAGCTAAAAAGATTGTAGCTGAGGAAGGTGAAGCTACAGAGTCAATGGAACCTATTCTGGTTAAGAATCTTAGGAAATTATTGATGATGTCTGTTGATTGTAGAGTGCCTTTGGAGAATCTTGAGTTTATTCAGTCAGCAATGGGTTTGCCTCAAGATTTTAAGACTACATTGATCCCTAAGTACCCTGAATTCTTCTCTTTGAAAGTTATCAATGGAAAAGTTAATCTTATTTTAGAGAATTGGGATTCTTCATTGGCCATTACTGCACGAGAGGATAGGTTGTCCCGGGAAGGAATCCTGCAGTCAAGTGGGTACAGAGAGAGGGTCAGGATCACAAAGGATGGGAATTTCTTGGGACGAAATGCGTTTAAGATATCTTTTCCTCCTGGTTTTAGGCCTAATGCAAGTTATTTAGAGGAATTTGAAAAGTGGCAGAAAATGGAATTTCCTTCTCCTTATCTAAATGCTAGAAGATTTGATGCTGCAGATCCTAAAGCTAGGAAAAGAGTTGTTGCTGTGCTTCATGAACTGCTTAGTTTAACAATGGAGAAGAGAGTGACGTGTGCTCAATTGGAAGCATTCCACTCTGAGTATCTACTACCGTCAAGACTAATACTATGTTTGATAAAGCATCAAGGGATCTTCTACATTACTAACAAAGGAGAAAGGGGTACAGTCTTTCTGAAAGAAGCTTATGCTGGTTCCAATTTGATCGAAAAATCCCCGTTGCTATTGTTTCATGATAGATTTGTTGCACTCTGTGGTCGGGAAAGTAGTCAGTTCATGTAAGGAAATGCAATTTACAAGTTTTACATCAAACCAGAGATGTGTACCTCAAGGCATATTAACCCATTGATTCTGTTCCAGCTAATAAGATCCAATTTAAAGGGCTCTCAACCTTAGAAAGATTTCACTGTATCCTTTCTTTCACTGATAAGATCCAGTATAAAGGGCTCTCAACCTTAGCAAGATTTCACTGTATCCTTTATTCATATATGTATTTTTTACAGTCCGTTATATATCTTATTTGAAGAAAAGAAAAGTACTTGTTATGATAAGATATTAACTTTTTGCCAACAAACAGAAGTGTAAATACTATGTGGTTGATTGAGGATGCTAACTTGATGAAAGCCAGTATGTGTCACTGCATCTGATATAGTACCAAGGAAGATCTGACTATGTACTGTGAATTTGATATGAACTATCTTGTCCATGTGGGGGTTGTGAATGCAGCTGGTATTATAATACACTCTCTTTATTTTCTCTGTGTACACGGCTCTCTTGCTTGTTTTCTATTGACAACGATAAGGGAATCTTCTTAGTGTTTACACACGACGGAACATTTATTTGAATGCAGGGGAAAGGGGTCCAGAACTCATGTGGCTTGTGAAGGCATCATGGGAAATGAGCCAGAGGGAAAGACAATTAAGTCACACTCCATAATCCCCATTTTCGAGCTGAGTCGCATTCATGTTCAAAAACAAAAGGTCAGTGTTTTCATTATTAGCCTTTATTTTTCTATGACAAGTTTTATGGTAAATTTACACATACTGCATTATAACAACCAAGTCCTGTCTCGTTCTTTTCTGCTGGCTACGTTTTTGTTTCTACATTAAAAGCCATCATTTTAGAGATAAACAACAAACAACTCTCATTTTCATGGTGTTGTATGGTAATAGGCTGCTGATACATCAATTTTTCTTTGCTTTGTTGGATAAACGACTAATAAACATTTGGTTTCTCGTGATAAACTGGCTAGTTAGTTGTCTTTATTTGTTCTTCCGTGTCTTGTTTGAACATGTTAACTAGCTTATATATAGTTGAAACCTATCAATTTGAAAATCCATTAAATACACCAATTGGCACAAAAGAAAATCTATAGTCAGATTCTTTGATTTTCTCCTTTTTGAAACTTTAACAAGTAAATGGATTCCTGTCCTTGTCATTTGGCATCTCATCTAAATGAAGGGTACACAATCTAAAGAATAAAGCCAAGATCTTGAAGCTGATTGAAGCATCAAGATCAAATTAAACACCCATCTTTGAATTTTATGTGTTCTCTACATTTTCCTTTTGATAAATCCGAATCACAGACCAAACGTGAGGATCTTCCACTAACATCTCGACGTATCAACCACGAATTGGAATCAATACGTTGATGTTGCATTTGGTTACAGAGAACTTAGAAAACTACTGACAAAGACTTACAACCATACTGTGATATTTGTGTTTCTTATTCTATATCTATTGATTGATCTGGGACACTTGTCTGTAACACAGAAAAGGACATTGGCTTTCTTTTAAAACCAAAGAGAGACCCAATTAGATAGTTTTGGATGATGATGCAAAAATAAACAACTTGACTCAAATCTTTAGGGGTATCATTTTCATGTATGGAGATTTTGATTTCTTTGGGGACAAAATTTTATGGTCCATTATTGTACAGTGGTCCTACAGTCCCAACCATTTTTCTGTGAATTATGTGTACTGTTTTGGACAGAAGAACACATCATGCAAGCCCCCAATATTATTTCCCTTCGTTGTTTGGTCCAATCTGAATCATCTCTCTCTGTCCTCTCTTTTGAAAAATCATTTTTAGCATTTCCAAAACCCCATCCTAATTCAGTATCAATAAATAATGATCAAAGTACATTTTTCCTGAAGTATTTGTACTCCTTTCTCTGTATAGTATATTATTAGATAGTTTTATCTTAATGCTTCTTACTAAACTAATCAAAGTATCTTAACTAAATCCATGATAAGGTTATAATAATTGTTGCTTTGTGGTCATTACTTGGTGTTGATTAAAAGAATAAAGATACCATATCTTCAGCCTGAAGCTCCTCATGCATGTCTGTTTTATATTTTCACTGTTTTAGAAATTGCTATTTTCAAAAAGGAAAATCATAAACATTGTACAAAACTTTTGATTTTTTCTATAATTTCTTTTGATGCTCATATCTTTTTTATTGTTTCTTGATACCCACATCAGCACTTTAGTTACCTTTTGTCCCAACGAAATATCTTTTTATTCATTGAAATAGTCCAATCTGTTTCCCTTAATAACTATCCACATGAAGAGAACTTTCATGTATACATTCACATTAAGCAAACATATACTTTATATATATAACATATGCTTTATATACACCATTTCTATCTTGGATATGATGTTTGCCCACTAACTCCAACCAAACTACATAAATGATTTGGTAGTTGGCTATCTTTCTCTTCTTTTAAAATTCAATTTATTTTTTTAACTTTGAGATGTGAATGGGTGCCTAATATAGACAAGAAAGAACTATTATATATATTTTTCTAGACACTTTTCTCTGTTCAATAGAGAAGAAAAGGTATCCATGAACAGTTTAATAGTTGTGGGGATACCAGAGTAAGATAGAGAAAGCTATCATATACTGCCTATTCTATAGGTTATTCAGATGGGTCTATAATCACATTAGAACTCTTATACTTCTCTCTTATGTTATGATATAAAACATTACAAAATCTGACATTGATTCTGTCCAAAAACCATTTAGAGGAACATATGTGCAGTTTCTGTTGTGATCATAATGATTTATATGTTTGTGAGTTGTGAGAAAGGAAAGAAAGAAGAATATATATTAGAAAAGGGAAAACTCTTTGAGGTCTAAATCTACATCACATGAGCTTTGCAGTATTCTGGTTCAGTGGGATAAGACTGATTGAATATTTTTCTATTTAATAATTCTCTTTAAATTATTCATCTTTTAAATTGGATGGTACTAATGATGAAAAATATAAAAAAATGTCTTGTGGCTTTTTTCTGCAGTGAATTTTCAGGAGACTTCACACCAAATTCACGCAGTGTAAACCACAAAAGAGAAAGAAAGAAAAGGGAAAGAACATTTTTTCTTTGGCTTTGGTAAATGTTAGGTTATTGGTATTCCCACTTCAAAAGAAAAAAACAAAAATCCTCTTAGTGCTTTTTTTTGGGTATTCTTTTTTGTGATTGTCTTTTACCAATACCACTAAACCCTTCAAAGGTTTGTAATGAATTCATTATTACATTGCTTATAGGATAGGTTTTGGGTAATTGTCACTTTAAAGTTTGAATTTTCATGATTCTTTTGTATGATTATGATTCTTATTCACATTATTGACGATGAAAGATTGTTTGAAGGTTAAAAAGAGGTGACAAATGTTTTTGTTCCCATTTGAGCCATCTCCTTTACTCAGAATTTATGTAAGTCAAATCGAATTGATGGCTTAGAGGTGAAAATATGTGAAATGGGACCCTTTTTCCAACAATAAGATACAATAGAATAGTCTTAATAATTAATAATTAATTTATTAAGAATAATATATGAAAATATATTCTTAGGACATAGAACAAAAAAGGCAAAAGTTAAACAAAATGAATAGAGTAGTGATGTTGGACCATTTAATGAGTGCCCCCTTCCACAAGGTAATCTATAAAGTTTTTGGTGTTCCCCATCATCATTATCACTCCTCTCATCTAACTATTTTCTCTCTATCCTTTAATATTTTTTTTTTCCAAATAATTATACTTTTCAATAACTAAATTAATGAAATTTGATCAGCAAGATTAGTGTCAACTATGCTGCATTCTCAGTTTCACTAGTTGCGTTTGATTTATATAATATTATTTTTGAAAATTTTAAAACTTAGAATGTGAATTATGTCTTGTCAACGGAAAAAAAAATAGTGAAATTTGATATATAATTTAAACACTAAATCTATAATGTTGTGTAATATAACTGAATCGGGTAAAAAAATCTTTATCTCCGAAATCATCGATGTAATCTTATAATCTATTATAATATTTTTTTGTCAAGGATTAGATCAATTCAATATATAACCTAAACCTACATATTTTAACTATGATATTTTATTTAATTACGTATTCTCTATGTTATCTAACTAACTAATGTTTAAACAAAAAAAAAGTAAACACCTTATATGATGTTTATATAGCTCTATAGTTTGACTACATATATTTCGATCTTTCAAAATTAGTATTTTTAGAAGTTGCGTGATACATCGTTTTGTTTTTTCAACTCTTAAGCTGACTTTTATTTGTACATAATATTTAAGAATTGTCAACATATAATTTCACTAAAAATACAATATACAATTATCGTCTCAAGTTTTCAACTTATTTGTTTATCATTCAACCATATTTTTGAGAAAATTATACGATAAGGATTCAAATCATGAATTATCTATCAATGGGACGTGAGATCGAATAATGAATTATATAGTATTTGTGAAAATTAAATAAATATTAGTTTTTTTTCCTTAAATAAATATTAGTTAAGAGACCCCACAAAAGCTGAAATATTGGAAAAACAAAGGTGTAAATAAAAAAGAATATCTGAAAAAAGAAGTGGACAAGTTGCATGACAAAAACCCTAACACCACAACATTTGTATATCCCATCACTTTACACCAAGTCTTCCACTTTTGCTTCCTTTGTTAAATTTTAATATTTTTATATAATTTAAAAGCATAATAAACCGTATGGAAATGGTCCTTAGATTCTTCAAAAGTCGACAAATATATATAATAAAAGTAATTTATAGGATAAAAGAAACATCAATCGGTCAAGTGTCACTCTCTCTTATTTTTGGTTAATTTGGTTCCTTCTTCACTTGTTGCTTTGTGTATACGTGACGATAGGTTCCAATTTCCATCCCTTCATATACTCCTATCTCCATTCTTTAAATATTACACAATTATATACATATAAACGAATAATCCCTTCAAAGCTTTGGATACTAAATGGCCCCTAAATTTCTCAACTCCACATAAATCTTTTGAGAATTTAGATAATCCGATTCAACAAAAATACTATATTTAATTACTATAAACAATATAAACTTTGGATCGAACATATAAATTCTTTTTTCGAACCGGTTCATTAGGACTACTAATCAACAAATCAACATATTATAAGGTTCGACTAAATTTAGTGTCAAAAAAAACATGTGAAAACCATTAATATGCCGCATACAATTGTAATTTAATTTTTAATGGCATTTGAACCTAAGATTATACATTATTACCTCCTAAATTCCAACACAATCACTAAACTACTTCCATCATATATAATTTTTATCAACAGTTAAAGCTATATAAATCAATAATAATTTAAATTCTCATATCGAGTTTCAATCAAAAATATTTACAATTTAATCACTATACCAAAATCTATATATATGTAACCACTACTGTTTTTATGACATTGTTACTTTGTTAGTATATAACTATATATCACTTTCACCACCTCACATGTTTATATCTCGATAAATTACTATAGTTCTATTTAGAAGCATGCAACACACACAAACACTAGCTCAAACGATAATGTATGTGTAGATAATGTTTAAAGTGTCCATAGTGGAAGTTTTTCTTCGTTAACCTTTTTAAGATGCAATGTCTAGTGCAAGATTAAACCAACATTTTGTTTACTTTCGGCCTTAGAAAAATTAACTTATCTATACATGTTTGGTCTTAACTTAATGTGTGTGTGAATAATATAAAAGATTAGATAATATTGAACGTTTCAAAATGTCATGATTTACAATATCGAGACCTTATTGGTTGATCCGCATGTGAAAGCACAAAGATGTCTACATCCTAAATCTATTATTATACAAATCTAAAATCCACTTAAGAATATTTCGTAAGATTAACATAACAAATCAATATAACATGTAATGATTCTCTTTATAATTAAACAGAAGAAATTAAAATAGGTTGGCTTTTGAGACTTTTTATTCGTGCACCGATCGAGTAGTATATCCTCTTTAATGTTGGCATGATCTCTTCCCATCACTATCTTGTGTCCTCTCATTTATATTTTCTCTTTTGTATATATAAATCTTCTTTTTAGCAAAAATATCTATTTATATTTCTTGATAATATTCAATAGGTTGACACCCCTTTAACAAAATGAGCGATTAAATCAAATATTTTTTGAAAATAAATAGTTAAAAATAACAATCAATTAATTGGTGGTATAATATGACATTTTTTTAATTAACAAGTAACTACAACATCGTCAAAACCAGATTCATAGCCTAAATTCTTCAATTAGAATATGATAATATTCGAACTTATCACTTGGTGTCGAGCTAAATCAGGAACAAGTCAACTAAATTTGTTTCTTCACAATATAATACGATTAATGTTGACAAATTTCTCTAATATACAGGAAGTTGTTTCTAAATTTGGAAACGACAATTTATACAATATAATTATTAATTTAATTCATATGACTGTTTAGATTTTTTTAATTTATTAATAATTAGATCGATAAAATTAGATTTATAACTTAAAATTCTCCTATAATTTTTTAATAACATAATAATTAGCTAAATCATCTTTATCATCAAACTAATAAAAACTCGATTCTATAAATCATTTTCAAACATCTGTTTTTTAATAAAGAATTGCTTGATAGCAAAATCAACCAATAATATTTAAACAATCTTCTCAATGGTAATAGGAGCCAAAATGTGTAACAGTATAAGCATCTGTTAAAACAACTTAAAAAATTCTTATCTTACATCTTTCGTGACATGCATAGAACCAGTCATTTAAAATAGTAATATATGACCTAATCTCGGATTCACCTAATTAATTATTTTTTGTCAAATTACTGATAAAACGAAACTAATGTGTAGTAGATATATCATTCACGCAAAATTTCTAAACAGTGAACTAAAACAATCGGAAAAAATAAAATAACTGAGAGAAAAAAAGGTGTCAGGAGGAGTACGCAGGACGAACAACAGCGACATTTGCGCGCGTCCGACGTGTCAGCTTTTACATCTTCTTTCCTTCTCTACGCGTCTTTGCCGGCGCGTGTCTTTCACTCCCTACTACTGTACTGTTCTTCGTAGGTCCCTCGCCTACAACACCAATTATCGTATTTTTGTTTACTTTTATTTTATTTTTTCCGGTAGTTTTGGGATTATTGTTTTCGAGATTTTTATAATAATACTAGTATAGGAATCGAACAAGTGTAAGCAAACAAAATGGACATCTCACAATAATCTTTCTTTTTCAATCTAGATTTCATTTTTTTTATTCTTAATATCACTATATATATTCCCTATATATTCTTTTATCAAATTGTTAAATATTTAATTTTTAAATTATTTTAAATAAAACTTTTAAAAATCTATCAGATTGGCTGAATTCTTTTCAATTTTAGAATATAAATTGGATCTTATCAATTTAACTATTGAGTAAAATATATCTATCAGATCGAACTGTAAACCAAAAAAATAGGATCTTGATTGTTAAGTATTTAATTTTAAAATTATTTTAAATAAAACTTTTAAAATTCTATAACATTGGCTGAATTCTTTTCTATAAGATGTTAAATGTTTGACTTTAGATATACATTAAAAAAATTTAGAATAAATTCGGATCTTATCAATTTAACTATTGCGTAAAATAAATCTATCGGATCAAACTGTGAACCAAAAAATTGGCATCTTGATCATATACATATATTTCACAATAAAAATATTTTGTAAATTTTATTAGAATATATTTGGAAAGTCTAAAAATGATTTATTGAAAGAGAGATATAGAAGAAAATGAAATATCTAAAAAAGTGTGCAAGATTTTTCCTTTAGTAGTAAAGGTTTCCTCGAATGATTTTAATTTCTTAGCTAAAAAAACTAAAAATTTAACTAATTTTCCTTACAATTGTTATATAGAAAATCAAAAAAAAAAAAAAAAGTTTCCATTTCGAGAAACAAGAGTCAAGATGACATGTTGACATGAACACTGGCATTTTTAGGAGATCTACAAATAGGACACGTGTGCATACTGGACCCACAAATTCCACATAAACACAAATGTCTACACGGTAAGATCAACACACACGATTCCTCCTCTCCACAGTTCCTACACATTCTCTTATCCTGCGCTTCATTCGCTACCTTACGCCATACTGTTTCTTCACTACTTCCACAACACGACTGCGCATCTTCCTCGTTTACGTTATCTAATCCTGCGCCGGTTGCGCCGGTTTCGTTAACCTGCGCCAAAACTTGCTCGAGGTTGTTACGGAGGTTATTAGCAGTAGCTTCGTTAGTTTGAGCAAGATCTCTCCAAATTTGATTCTCAATAGAAAGTGACTTCACGCGCTCCTCAAGCGCGTGGTTTATTTTCCCGATTCTATCTCTTTCTTCTTCTTTGACTCTAAGCCTTTTCGCTAATCCATGCTCAATAGCTTCCATTAATGTCCTCGCTTGCTTTTTCCTCTTCTCTTCTATCTCAAATTTCACTCTCTCCATCTGAAACAAAACAATATATGAATGAGTAATTGAACCAGTAATCGATTGATTGATTCACATTGTAACAAACTATGATACTTACATGAAGAGAGACGAACTGATCGATTTCGTGATGTTGTTGATTGATATGAGAAGAGATATCAATGTCTTGACCTAGAAAGGAGAAAGGAGTAGTCGTAGTAGTAGGAACGCATGATGATCTAGGGTTTTGAAGAAGAAGATTATGATAATAACTCGATGAATCTCTGGATCGTTTTCTCGTTGGTAAAGGGAAGAAATCAGCAGAAGTATGATCAGGATAGTAATCACCACCACCACCGTAGATATGAAGAAGAGGAGGAGGAGGATCGGAGAAAGGTGAAACGACGCCGTAACCGTTTAAGCAAAAACCGTTACTAATTGGTTCGATGTTGTTATTATTCATCATTAATTCTCTGATGATACAAAAATTAAAATCAGAGAAGATACAAAAAAAACGAAGATCGAAAAGAAAAGAGAGAGTATTACGATTACAAACCTGTTGGAGAAGAGTTGAGAAGGAGAAAGAAGAAGATGATGAGCATCAACAGCCATTGAAGAAGAAGAAGAAGTTTAAAAGAAGATAGGAAATTAGAAATGCATGCGTTTCGGTTTTTGTTTTTTTTTTGATGTGCGTGAAGAGAGCCTTTGCTTTTTTTTTTTTAGGGAAAAAAAAAGGAAAGACCAAATCGAAACGAACCTTAACCAAATGGTTGTTTCCTATTTATACACATCGATGCGACTCAACGTGAAGAGAAGATATTCAAAGTGAGAAAATTTAAATAAAAAAAAAATTATTTTTGGTAAAATATCAAATTCAATATAAGAGATTTAATTTACTTACTTGACATATGTTGATTTGGTTATATTTATATTTTTTTTGTTAATATGGTTTTGGTTATATTTATCCTTTTTTGGTAATTTACTTATTTTGCTTACCACGTTTTCTGAAATTAAATGTATAAGAAGTTTCACTTTCTTTAGGTAATTTAATTTATTTACTTGATTTGGTTATATATATATATTTTTTTTTATTTTTTTAATATTGGGTCATAAACTGACCTCTTAGCCAAATTACTATATATTATAAAACAGTAAAACTCGATCCCAGAACATATTACTAATAGATTTATTACATGTCATTAGGTGAAAGATCATTTGTGTAGTACTCAAGTTTTTGTTTGATATGGTTTTTGTTATATTTATCTTCTTTGTTTTTGGTAATTTACTCATTTTGCTTACCACGTTTTTTCTGAAATTCACTTTTTTAAGGTAATTTAATTAACTTACCTAATGTTTTGATTGATTGAATTGAAATCTTTTTACTTAATTGTATCGGTTTTTGTGCAAAATTTTAAAAACACAATTTTTTTTTCTCTTTTTCAGTTATTATAATTTTTTAGATAACTTGTACCGAAATGAGCGGAAATTTATTGAATAGTTTTTTTTTTCCTTGGGTCATAGTGTATTATTATTAGGAGTAACGCTCGGATTCGGTTTTTGTTTTTTTCTTTAACTGCATCACCGTACCAATTAATTAGTGTAGATCGGTTATACCGTAAATTTAGCGAAATTCCAGGGGTATTTTTGGACATTTCTTCCGTAAAAAGATGAAGAAGCCATGCGTATTGCCATGTCAGCAATCCAGCGTGGCGAACATTTTTACTTGGGACCCACACTTTTGTCTTTTGTACGGTCCGTTAAATTTGGGTTAAATCTTTTTTATTTAATTTTTAATATCTTTATTTCGTACGAGTTTGGCGCCATGTGATGCCACGTGTTGAAACATCTTGGCTACTTCTGTTTTGACCCTTTCTTTAACCTTTTTGTCACATCAATTAGACACAAAATTTTAAAAAATTGAAAGTATTTTTGATTAAAATTCTAATTCATTTCTCAATTAAATTTTTATAAACCCAACTTTATGCATTAAACAAATATTAAATATTGATTAATCCAATTCACTATAAAATTTTGTAATGTATTTATCATAAAAAATGAATATTGTGATTAAAATATCAAATTTCAATAAATAAATCAAGGATGATTTATTCACTTATCTATTTTTGAGTTTACTTGATTCTTCAATGATGAATATATTTAGGTTTAAATTAGATTTTTCCTTGTTCTCGAGTTGAATTTTAAACAAAATAAAATGATTTTTTAAATAAATAAAGTAGCTATCAAGAGGTATAAAATAAAGAGAACCCGAGAGGTGAAGAAAGAAAGATTGAGACGTTTTATTATGAAGAAGATTTTAGATAGAAAAGTAACACAAAAAGAATTAATTCCTATTTTAATTTTATGTCTCTTTTACTCAATTTTCTTCTTCTTCTTTACATTTTTTGTGTGCTTTGTTATATTTTCTTTCATACACAAACAAAAGTGAAACTTATATGCCTTTGTCTTTTAAAAGCTTTCAAGTTCCCACCATCTTAATTTGTGTTACAAAGTTCAATTATAAAAGTAAACTTTGTTTTAAAAAAATAAATACTGAATTGTATTTCCTTCTCTACCTTGACTTTGTTTGCATGGTATGCTTTTCTTTTCTCTTTGAATAACTTTGGTTCTCACTCTACTTTTATTTTTTTCTCTTCTCATTTGATTCAACTTAAAGTTAGTGAATTGGTGTTATACATGTGATATCAGCATTTCAAAAGAAAAGAATAACAAATGAATAAAAAGTTTAAAGTGGTTAAATATCATATATATTTTCTTTTTTACCAAAGTTCGATTATAGAAAATTAAATTTGCTCTTTATAAAATTGTTAGACGTTTGAGAAATATAGAATTTTGAATCGAACATTTCGGTTCCATTGTTAACAAAAAAAAATATCCCTAAAAAAAAGGGTGCCTTACCTAAACACTTTGTTTTCTTAAAGGCACCACTATACTTCAATTTTTATATAAAGAAAGAATTCATGCTTTTACAAATACATATTCTCACATAGTTTTTTGTTGCATCAAAGTTATGAAAAGCAAAGACTTTTAATATATACTTTTGTTATAACATCATATCACATACACCTAGATCTTACAACAATTCAAAAGAGGTTTCATTGGATGTTTAAAGGTTCCCACTAAAGACATGTGTTTCCATTAATTGTTGGGGCTTACTATTGCATACATATCACATGTACTATGGTCCATACATAAGAAGCTCGTGACCTAACTATATACATTTATCGAATGCACCAAAACACATTTGATCTAACATCTTAATCGGAAGGTACAAAGTGTAATTAAATACCATATTGGATTGGGACTCAATAATATCATAACTATTTAACATAAAAATTGTGTTCAAAGTCTTTACAATTTGTTTAGAAAATTTGGTGATGAACTATTAATGAAGTCTTCTTTTCAAAATCCATATACCACAATTTTACTCAAGATCATAGACCAACTTTTTTTCCAGCAATTTGAGCAATTTGATCGACAAAACTGATTTATAATTCAAATGTAAACTTTAGTCGTATTTTGGTGGTAAAGATATACATTAAACCACTTGACTACATATGTTTTTCCACATGATTTGAACATATTTGTTTGTCAACCAAATTTAAATTTCATTAATAGTATAGTCATGAAGAAAAATTTATAGAAAATTAATCTCAAGCTAGCCATCTAATATTTTGGACCGGAGAATCTACTATATAATTCAAACAATAAGAGATATAATAAAATGAGAAAACTCTGAAAATAAACTCATATATCCTTTAAAATCCTCTAAATAAGGTGAGAAAAATGGTCATTCTTCTGGATCATCCACCGTACGATTTGAACATATTATATTGACAATTTTACACTCAATTTTCATTGGATATATATACACATCTATTGATGCAATATCATTTTCAAATTCGAGTTATAATCCAAATTATATTTGAAAAATACCATTTATTTGAAGTCGAACTCCAAATTTAACCATTTGAAGAAAGATATTTACCTCAATTATGATATTTGAACATATTATTGACAACTTTTTACACACAATTTCTCATTGGGATATCTATACACATTTATTGATGTAATATCATTTCAAATCTGAAGAAGTACATAGCCAATCGTTGGAGTTAAGTGACAAAACTATTACATTATTGGTAACTCTTATTGGGAAGATAGATGCAAAAGAATAAGATAAAAATAAAAGAGTTAGGTTTGAGAGGTCACAATTGAATTAAATATATGTTGGGCCATCACTCTTTCTTGCTCTTCTAAAAATACCTTACTTAGCCGTATCATCCAAACTTAACTTTCATTATATAACACAACTCTTCAAAGATTTTAATTTAATTTTATTTATTTTTAAAATCGTTGCCCCATAAGGAGACAAGAGAAGAGCTTCTGCAAAAGACTTCATGTGTGGTTGTGCATATGGACAGTGTGTGGTCCCTTTAAGAGAACCAATGTGAAGATTGCATGATTCCCACTACTGCTTTAAATCTCAGCTTCTGGTAAAATGCATTATGATCTCACCACTACTTTTAATTCGTTCAGAAAAAAAAAGATATGTAATAAATGTTGTTTATAAAATGTATATGAATACGAGGAGATTTATTTCATTGAAATTGAAATTTAAATGTACTGACTTGTTACCATCAGATCATGAACCACATTTACTTCAAGCAAACAGACAAAGATGGTGGTGGTTGTTGTTGGTGTTGTTGTCAGATCACTGATTCACTTTCACCATATCAAGACTTAGTTTATCTGTTTGAATCAAAAAAGTTAAAGTTGAGATTAGACAACAGGTTATATGACTTGTTCTTTTAAGATGCTTACACAAATCCATCTCTACTACAAATCCCACCTTGACAAGACCAATCATAATATGATTTCCATTTGGATACTCAGAGTTTTCGTTGTTAAGATTTGTTGATGCAGATCCAACAATATTGATATGGATCTTATGGTAGAACTTGATTTGATCGAAGTAAATTTTTATGAGAAAAGAAGTAATTTTATTGATATTGAACTGATAAATACAATAAATAAAGAGTTACAAGTCTAAATTTATGATTTCGGGTGTCTTCTTTGCCGAGCTGTATGCTATCCCTTAGCTCTTGTTAAAGTGTCAAAAATCCCACATTGGAAAGGTTAAAGATTCTTGGACAATATATAAGTATATGACAATCTTCCTATCTTGTGTTAGCTTTTGGGAGTGAGTTAGACTCATACTAATAATTCTCTTCCTTTATTTTCGCTTTGACTTGTTCATGCTCATTCAAACGAACTCCACCTTGTCTTGTTTTCGGGGCTCTGAATCTTTTTACTTTCCTTGGCTTTGGTTCTTATTCATTGAGGTCCATTTACTGTTAATGGGCCTGGTACCAACAAGATTGAACTAAGTATCCAAGATAACAATGATAGTGTGTTTACAATGCATCTAACTATTATTAGTGACTAATAGAAGAAGTTGTGATATCTAGATCAAAGACAAGATCTAACGTGAAGGTCTCATTCCCTAAATGCTTTTAGAATTAACAAAGAAGCTTTGCTTGAGAAGTTGTGTTAACAGGAGACTCTTCCAAATAATGTTTCCTAGATTCTCCTGTGTTCCAACACTTGATAGCTGAACTATAAGGATATGAGAAGTACGGTGACTGTGAACTAGTCCTAACTCTTATGACTATGGCTCTTTAATATCCTCCTAAAAGCTTGTAAGTAATTTACAAATGTTTGAATGTGAGTCAACACGGCCTCTCTTTGTTCCCTTAAGCTGTAAAGGAGGCTGCAATTAGCCATACCTTAGAGAACTTGGGGAACTAGACTTAGAAGGTGATCTTCTGCATATTCTAGCTTGCCTTCTTCCTCTGTTTAGAAGCAAAGATGAGATTACAGTGTGTAGTACTACAGACTACAGTTACAATAGATAAACTATGCTCTGTAAGTAATTTGATACACAAGACCATTTGGTCATATTTCTAATATCTCAGGAAAGAACAAAGCAGGACCTTGGACCATACTTAAGAACTAGGAGTCTTGTGTGTAGTTTACTAGCTATGTAACTAACTAACACAGGCAAATTCACAAGGATTTAACCAAACCTGCAATGTAGTAATTAGAAGATGTTGAAAACTAGTTTATACAGTATAGAGTTGAAGCTTCCAGTGCTTCAGTTTTATTGAGACTCTGTCCACATTGTATCAATATTCATTTGAGGGACTATTTCTTAAATGTGAAGATGCAGGTCACCATCAATACAGACCTAGCCAATCTCCAAGATGCAGGTCACATTATCAATATTCTGAAAAGAGACAGACATCATCCATGTATAGCTTTGGTTTCTCAGCATCACTAGATCTTGTCTTGAATTCAACATATACAAATCTTATGGGAATATTAACCTGTTATTGCCAATAGGAACTTTGTAGGAACCATATCAGTCTACAAACCAGCCAAGAGCATTGTAATATCATCTTACAGTTCGATGTATATTACAAGTTCAATATGAACAATATCATCAGAATTACCTGCAACATAACGAAAACAAGTCACTATTCTACAAAAATGAACATTAAACCACACACAAGATAAGACTTGAGCCGAGTGGATAACATAGTGTGTTATATTCAACTCAGAAGACAAGAGAAGAAAGGAGAAATATGAATCACAATGAAGTGAACAATTCTGCTTCAGTGAATCTATTTGAAGAACAACAGATTCAAGGAAAAGTGAAGATTTCCTGCAACTACAAACACAGAGATAATACAGAGAGACCTCGCTTGGAAAGTCCATTAAGGCTATAGCAAAAACTAAAGGAAGATCATTTCAATTGGATCAAATATTCAACCTTTGGTTTGAAACAAGCCAATGAACCAAATTGTGTACTTGAATCTCTGAGATGAGTTTCGATTCAAACCTTTCGAAGAACAAGAAAACAAAAGATAGCCTTTCAGGTTAAGATGAATCTGGAGCTGGAAACAGAATATGAGCTCGAAGCTTGAAGGTCGAGCCACGATCACAGCTTGGTTTGGCCATTGTGTTATATTGTTGTATTGCGCAAGTAAGAAACGGTTAATTATCGGTTTACACACACACAAAAATTAGTCCACACGTGCCACGTCATGGGTAAGCATTATTACGTAATTATAAAAGTATAATAATAAAAATAAGCTAAATATTAATATATTGGAGTTTGGTTTGGCCAGTTACTCATTGCTTATTAGGATGTTTCAGTTAATAACTCAGCTGATATTCGATTCTTTGTCATTACACTAGTAGATTAAAAAAAGATTTTAGGGTGTAGCTAGGTTATGGATCAAGATCTGTCGATCCAATTGTTGACAAAAAAAATATATATTGGAGCTTCGTTTACGATGGTCTTGCTCTTTGTCTCCAATTTAAAATTTTGATCGAGGTTTGTTCATTTGTCGGGTTCTATGTAAATTATTACCCAGTCATTTCGTTTAATCTAGTTGTACCTTTTCGATTTTACTATCTTTGACATAAATTATAAAAAAAATTTATTGGTGCATTGTTTTTTAGTTGTGAATTACACTTTATCCTTAAAATAATAATAAAAAAGAATTATGCGGACACTCTACTGCTTTTAAAGAAAGATTTCGGTTTTCACATTTATAAAAAAAATTTTGACCAACAATATTTTAGGTTATTTTTTAACTTTTTTTTTTTTGGTCAATATTGGGTCACAATTGGCCGGCCCAATAGCCAAGTTCCTGCATAATGCAGGCGACGGGACTCGATCCCTGGTTGTGCAAGTACGTCCGCCTCTTGTGGACGTAACTTATTCATATGTTTAAATCTTTTGGATGTCTTTATTAGGGTTTAGTTTTAGAAAATTTATTTATTCTCTATCAGTTTACGGTTTACGTACATTACATAAAAGTTAAATTTTAATGAAAAGCAATATATATTTTTCCGAAATTTATATTATGATGAGAAAAAAGAAAATTTTATATTAAGGTGAATTTTTTTATATTAATAATAAAAAAATGAATAAATTTACACTGTATCACAGAATTTGGATATTATTCATTGGATTTATATAGTTGGTTTGTTTTATCTTTTTCTCTTAAATAATCTCAATCATAAGAAAAAAAAGAAAAAAAAAAAACAATCATAAAAAATTAGCCATCGCTATATCTTCTCTAGGGTTCTGCTGCTTTCGTCTTCTTCGTATCTGTTTGTCTTCTTCCGTCAAGGGAGCCGATATGTTTTGATTTTCAGTAGGAAGCACGTTGTTTTGATTCGATTCGATTCGATCGTGAATCCATATCGATTAGGGAGTTGGGAATTCGATATTAATTTTGATATTTAGACGTAGCGTATCGCTTAGGGATCTAGTTTTCGGAGAGAAATTCTATTTCTATCTGATTCACCTGGAATTTTTGTTTGAATAAGTTGTTGATTAGAATTGTTAGACTTAAGTGATTGGGATTTGGTGACGGTTGCGATTATGGAAGGTTTTGGAATTGGGAATCAAACTTCCCTAACCGAGGATCTTAAGAAATTTGGAGATAATCCTACAGGTTTGTTTAGTTTTTTCCTCGGATGTCTTCTTCTTTGAATCGGTCTGTTGTTCTTAGAATTGAATCTGGATCTAGTTTGATTTAGTTCTTTCACTGTGTAGGAGTAAAAACAATGTGAATTGCGTCTTAATTGATATGTTACACTTCAATCATCATTAGTTTCCATTTATTTTCAATGCCTTGTGCTCCCTTGAAGTTGAATAAGATTTAAGGATTGGTTGCTATTTCAAGAATTTTCTCCGATTGAATTGCACATTTTACGCTTTAGCTTGTTGTGCATTTCGTATCTAACGTGATAGTCTTATAGTCTTTTATACTTAGTCCAGGCTTGTCTAATTGGAGGTTTATTAGGTGCAGGTAATTCAGTGTTTGATGCATCTCAGTATGCCTTTTTTGGGAATGATGTTGTTGAGGAGGTTGAGCTGGGTGGATTGGAAGAGGAAGATGAAATTTTGTCTTTCAATGGAATAGGGGAAGACTTTCAATTAGAGGTTAATCTCACTCTAAGATTCTTGAAGAGATGGAGCTTTTCATCAATTTATGTATTGGACTCACGATTCCTCCCCAATATTTGCAGGTTGAAGATTCTAGACTTCTGTCTGACGTTGATGATCTTGCCACTACTTTTTCAAAGGTTAGCTAGCTTTAATTACGCATGATATTGGTCGACCACATGTGCATGCTGTAGTTATATTTGCTCTTTCATTTTCTTTTGAAATTGGTGAGATTGCTTTGATGTAGCTTGTGACTTGATGAATTTTATTTATTCTCTTACAGTTGAATAGGGATCCTGATGTATATAGAAACACGGGGCCAATCACTGATAGCCGATCAATACAGAGTGAGTTCTTACGTTAATGTATCCCCGTTGATTAATATGTCATGTATTATCCATGAAATCATAGCCTCACTTAGTTCCCTAGCTACTGAATTTAGGAGATTACATACATTTTGAATGACCCAACCCTCTTTCATATTGCATTTCCATGGTTCTCTATTGATCTTGCAAGCAAGGCTTTAGTTTTTGGTTTAACAGTTCAGTAATTTTCTCAGATTCTTTAGCTGCTGAGTGGACACATGGGGAGGAACTGCCAATTTGGAATGGCCGGCAAATACTGGACTCTGATGCCATCAAGGATGACAGGGCGTGGTCAGCACAGCCTATTTCGTCTCTGGACCTTGTTGGGCAGAGAAACCCTGACAGATCAACATTTTATCCGGAACCACAACGTCAGTTAAATCAAGACCATAATCAACAACAGTTTTCCAGCGACCCAATTCTTGTCCCAAAGTCGTCTTTTGTTTCGTATCCTCCTCCAGGCAGCATATCACCAGATCAACGTGTAGGACATCCAAATATACCATATCATTCTGGTGGGCCACAAATGGGATCGCCAAACATCTCTCCTTTTCCAACTATGCAGCCTCAGCTGACTGGCATACATCATGGATCTCCACAGCATACTGGAAACATGCCCCAGTTTCGTCCTGCTCTTCCTCTGAATAATCGCCCTCCAGCTCAATGGATGAATCGTCAAAATATGCATCCTGGGGATACTTCTGGGATCATAAATAATGCGATGCTACAGAGCTCTCAGACTAGGTTACCACATCCGATGCAGCCTCCTCTGGGGAATATGCCAGGAATGCAGCCTCAGTTATTTAATTCCCATCTTTTACGATCTTCGTCCTCTGGAAATTATGATGGAATGCTTGGGTTTAGTGATCTGAGGGAAGCAAGACCAGGATCGGGTCATGGGAACAGACAGAACATGCGTTTTCACCAACAAGGCTTTGATGCTGGTGTCCAAAGAAGAAATAGCGGGTGGCCTCCATTCCGTTCTAAATATATGTCAGCTGATGAGATAGATAATATACTGAGAATGCAGCTTGCTGCTACAATCAGCAATGATCCTTATGTTGATGATTATTACCATCAAGCCTGTCTTGCTAAGAAATCTGCCGGTGGAAAACTGAAACGTCATTTCTGTCCAAATCATTTGAGAGATCTTCAACTCCGTGCACGGACAAACGAGCCTCATGCTTTTCTTCAGGTTGATGCTCTTGGCAGGGTTCCTTTCTCTTCGATCCGCAGACCTCGACCCCTCCTTGAAGTGGACCCTCCAAATTCAAATAAACCCGGTAGTGTAAAGCAGAAAGCTACCGAGAAGCCCCTTGACCAAGAACCGATGCTTGCAGCTAGAGTGTACATTGAGGATGGTCTTTGTCTCCTCCTTGAAGTTGATGATATAGATCGTTTCTTAGAGTTTAACCAACTCCAAGACGGAGGACACCAATTAAAACAAAGACGGCAAGCTTTGTTGGAGAGCCTCGCAGTTTCACTTCAGCTCGTTGATCCCCTCGCTAAAAATGGGCAAAATCGGTCTCATGATGATTATCTGTTTCTAAGGATTATCTCTCTTCCAAAGGGCCGGAAGCTACTCATAAGGTATCTTCAGCTTATCTTCCCTAACAGCGACCTTATGCGGATAGTTTGCATGGCTATTTTCCGTCATTTAAGGTCATTATTCGGTGTCCTCTCATCCGACCCTGATATCACCAAAACCACAAACAAGCTTGCAAAAGTTGTAACCGAGTGCATCCACAAAATGGAGCTAGGACCAGTAAGCGCGTGTCTAGCAGCAGTTTCTTGTTCGTCTGAGCAGCCTCCTCTCCGTCCTTTAGGTAGCCCTGTTGGTGATGGAGCTACCATGGTACTGAAATCGACACTTGACAGAGCGTCTGAGCTTCTCCGTGCTAACAACTTCAACAACGCAGGCAGAACTCTGTGGTCTGCTTCGTTCAATGAGTTCTTTAACCTTTTAATGAAGTACTGCATCAGTAAATACGATAGCATCATGCAGAGTTTGAATTCACAATTGCCATTGCAATTTGCTACTGAGATATCTGATGCAGCTTTACAAGCTAATCGCCGAGAAATGCCAATGGAGCTTCTACGTTCAAGTTTCCCACACATTAATGACCAACAACAGAGGATACTTGTGGAGTTTACGAAACGGTCTATGCTTGGGAGTCAGAAATCCGAGCCAAGTTGATAGTATTAAAGATTGAAGCAGTATAGAATCACGAAACTGAATCGCAATGTATGTTATGAAATCATAAGATCATACAGAAACCGCGAGACAAAAAGGTAGAGAGAAAAGAAGTTTGGTCTCTGTATAGAGGAAAAGGTCTTGTTAGCTTTTGCTCAATCATTTGTGTTTTTGTTTCTGTCTTGTGTTTAGTTTGATCTTTCTATGGTTTCAATGTTTGTCTTGAAACCTTAATCTTTGTTTTTTCTTGTCCTTTTCGTTAGTTTAATGTTTACCAAATACACTTTGAGTTATGCTTTTGGGAATGAATTCTATTTTTGAAATTTTTCGGTTTTCGGGTTTTCAGTTTTATTAAGTTAAAGTATACGGGAGTTTTTATTTTCGAATTAAGTTTGGTTCGGGTATAGAATTTTTTTTTCGTCGGAGGTTAGATCTCGTTCGCATACTTTTGGCTAAAGATTTATTGATATTCAAAATTTTAGCTAAAGATTTATTGATATTCAAAATTAATAAGATTTAATTAGAAAAAATCTTTAAAAAATCAAAATTAATTATAATATACTAGATATTTCCCGAGGATAGATGAGCTGGTAATTAGTAGGAGCGGGATCGAATTTTCTACCTGTTGTAGTATGACCGAGATTAAAAAGCCGATAGTTGACATAAAGTTATTTATTCGGTTTGGTTCGCGTTAGTATTTGGTTTTTCGAAAATACAGAACTATAATATTTTGTGAAGTTCGATTTGGTTCTTTTTAACTCATGTTCGACTTCAATTCTGTTCCTCTTAATTTGGTTATGTTTGGGTTCGGTTTCTCTTAATCCGGAATCGGTTCGGGTAATAATACATTTTTCTTATCAACGAAGAGCGTAGAAGCCACGCGCGAAGAAAAGAGGAACCTTTGAAATCTAAAGAACACAAAGCTAGACGTCTAAATCCGATTTTCAGATTAGAGTGGAAAGTACATTATGATCCTTAAATGTTCTGCCTAAAACCCAAAACTTCAATTTCATCTCTTTCAGTTCTCTGGTTGTTGTCCGATTTTACGCCATGTCGACTCTATTGAACTCTGTCTTATCCATCACGGCGAATCCATCACCGGAATCATCTCCGAGAAAAGCTTTAGGGTTTGTTTCCCACATCCCCATCGGTTTCCTCCATTTCTCCTCTGTCAATAAAGGTGTCGCTAGGGTTCTAGCTTCGTCTCAGATAACGTTATCTCCTAACGTTATCTTCGGTTCTGGTTCTGGTTCGAGTTCAAGTTCGTTTTCTGATGACCCGAGAAGTGAAGAACCGAGTTTAAACGACACGTTCACTCATCTTGAAGGTTTAGTTACTGAAGGGCATAAACCCAATGTAGCTCATTCTACTCAACTTTTATATGATCTTTGCAAAGCTAATAGGTTGAAGAAAGCTATTCGTGTGATTGAGTTAATGGTTAGCTCTGGGATTATACCTGATGCATCTGCTTATACTTATTTGGTTAATCAGCTTTGTAAGAGAGGTAATGTTGGTTACGCTATGCAACTTGTTGAAAAAATGGAAGATCATGGTTATCCTTCAAATACTGTTACTTATAATGCTTTAGTTCGTGGTCTTTGTATGCTTGGGAGCTTAAACCAGAGTTTGCAGTTTGTTGAGAGGTTAATGCAGAAAGGCTTAGCTCCAAATGCTTTTACTTATTCGTTTTTGCTTGAGGCTGCTTATAAAGAACGAGGAACTGATGAAGCTGTGAAGCTTTTAGATGAGATCATTTCGAAAGGCGGTGAGCCGAATTTGGTTAGCTATAATGTGTTATTGACTGGTTTTTGTAAAGAAGGAAGAACAGATGATGCAATGAAGCTGTTTAGGGAGTTACCTTCAAAAGGGTTTAAGCCAAATGTTGTGAGTTATAACATTTTGTTGAGGTGTTTGTGCTGTGATGGGAGGTGGGAGGAAGCGAATTCGTTCTTGGCTGAAATGGATGGTGGAGATCGAGCTCCTTCAGTGGTCACCTACAACATATTGATCAATTCATTAGCTTTTCATGGAAGAACAGAGCAAGCAATGGAGGTTTTAAAGGAGATGAGTAAAGGGAATCATCAGTTTAGAGTCACTGCTACGAGTTATAATCCGGTAATCGCCCGTTTGTGCAAGGAAGGTAAAGTTGATCTTGTGGTGAAATGTCTAGACGACATGGTTTATCGACGTTGTAAACCGAATGAAGGAACCTATAATGCAATAGGTGCGTTATGTGAGCATAACGACAAGGTTCATGAAGCTTTCTACATAATACAAAGCTTAAGCAACAAGCAGAAATGTTGCACACACGATTTCTACAAGAGCGTGATTACGAGTCTGTGCAGGAAAGGTAACACCTATGCAGCGTTTCAGCTCTTGTATGAGATGACTAGATGCGGGTTTGATCCTGATTCACACACCTACTCAGCTTTGATTAGAGGGCTTTGTTTAGAAGGGATGTTTGAAGGAGCTATGGAGGTTTTGTCTATAATGGAGGAGAGTGAGTATTATAAACCTACAGTGGATAACTTTAACGCAATGATTCTAGGATTGTGCAAGACAAGGAGGACAGATTTGGCATTGGAGGTGTTTGAGATGATGGTTGAGAAGAAAAGAATGCCTAATGAAACAACATATGCAATCATCGTTGAAGGAATAGCTCATGAGAATGAATTGGAGCTAGCTAAAGAAGTTCTTGAGGAGCTAAGATCACGTAACGTTGTGGGACAAAACGCAGTAGATAGGATTGTAATGCAGTTCAATTTAGATTGATGTGTAGGAGAAGAAGATGCAGAAGAACACCATGAGGCTTTTTTTCTTTCTAATAAACTTTCTAATATACACAATTTTTTTTCACTGTTTTGTATCATTTATATGTATTCAGTTTCAGAACATTAGAGCAGAGATCAGTAAGATACATGAAACAGATTGTCTGAAACTTTCTTCGATTAAAATGTTAACACAAAAGTCTGAAACAACTAGCAAAAGAGAGAAAGTAAGAAATAGGATCAGAAGCATTGTCTTCAAGTCAATTACTTAGATCTCTGTCTCATCTTTCGTCTCTTCCTCTTCAGCCTCCTCATACGCTTCTTTTTCCACTGCAAAATCAAGTACCAGAAACCATTTATTATACCCCAAATCTAATGCTCATACACAGACCATTAAGAAGATTACACATCATTCGAATGGTAAACATTAACTTGCCACAGAGAATCAAGTTTTAAACAAAGATTCCACAAAACAGAGCTCAATTACAATCTACATACAAAATCATAATAATGAAGTAAAGCCTCAAAATTTTCTGCCTGCAAGAACAACCCCATAAGTATACATCAAAATCCTAACCAAAAAAGTTCGATCTTCTTCATTTTAAGCTACCTTAACCAAGACACTAATCTCAATTTGTAAGATTGGAATTCTATAAAGAAATCTATGGATTCATATCATTTTAGCAGCTGGATTTGATTGAATCAATACACATACAAAGAAAAAACATTATATAAATTTAAAAAAAAATTCTTACCTTAGCTCTCATTTTGTTGCTCTGAATCGAATCAGAGAAACGAAGGCATCGTTAAAACATATATACACTTTAAAAAAGACCTAATTCTTTAATCGAAAATAAACTTACTTATCAAGGGTATTCTCGTCATTTACAGTAGAAATACTCTTCTCCTTTATAAACCTTTGAATTAACCAACAACAACAATCTAACCTCACCGGAAAATGGAGCAGATATCAGAATTAGACCGTCGCGATTCGGCTGATGCGACTGTTAACTCGTCTTTACTCACCACCGGAGAAGATATTCAAGGCGGTGGTGGAGAAGCTATGGCTCGAGGCTTAACGGCGATGCTAGAGTCTGTTATAAAGGACTTCGACTCTAAAGCTCTTGATACGCTTAATAGCCAAGATCAACTCTCTGGTTCGCTCGATCGTCTAGTTCAAGGTACAATTCAATCTGAAGATCTTTTGATTTCAAATTCAAATCGATAGATTCGTAAACTTATTTGATTTGGTTAAATTTGACCTGAANTCAAATTCAAATCGATAGATTCGTAAACTTATTTGATTTGGTTAAATTTGACCTGAAATTCGAATGTTCACGAATCAATCCGATTAAGTTTCTTCACTGTAATTCTATTGCATTTGATTTAACAAATCGATTGTTGATTTAATTTATAATATCAGATTGAATGATTTACAATAT
>OVAX01000532.1:0-53646 GCA_900406405.1 Lepidium africanum
GTTATACTCCAGAATTCATCAACAAGGCACTAGAAATCAGGTTCCTACGCATGGTTGACACATAAAGAACTATAGTTAGAGTAAGAATCCTCCCTGAAGATAGCTTTAAGTTCACTTCAGCAATACCAGCCGCTTTTACAGGACTTGCATCACCCAGAAACACTTTGTTCTCACTCAGGTCTTCAAGTTTTTTGAACAGAAGTTTCTCGTTGCATATATGTCTGGTGGATTCAGAGTCAACTGTGTCTGTTGTTGCGTTTATCTCTGTGACAAAAGCTACTATATCCTCTATTAGATGTGCTTCAACAGACTCTTTAACCTTTGGCTGTGGTGGTAACTTGCATTCTTATTTCTTATGATCAGTCTTGTTGCAATTCCAGCACTTGATCTTCTTTTTGAACTCAACTGATTATTTGACAGAATTCTTATCCTTCTTCTTTTTCGATTTGCTTCTTTCTTTAAACCCATTAGCTTGACTTTCTACAAGATTAGCATCATATCTTGAAGTTTGAGAGTCATAAGCATTACCTATATAGGCTCGGTTTGCATCTTCAATTAAGATGTCAGATATTAACTATTCCAACGTCATCTTCTTCATCTCGTTCTTTAGTTTCGATCTGTAACTATTATAAGAAGATGGCAATTTGTCAATTAGCACAAGAGCAGCTAACTGATCAGCCATAGGAATTCTTTCTGATTAAATTCTAGAGACTATGGCCTCGTAATCATGTAGTTGTTCTAGCACTGGCACATCATTCTTCATCATAAAAGAAGTCCAGCGAGATGTTACATATTGCTTCTTCCCTTGATCTTCTGATTCATACTTCTTCTTCAGATTATCCCAAATCTCTTTTGCAGACTCAAAGTTCACATAAATCTCAAATAGTTTCTCTGATAAATGTCTAATTATGTGCCCTCTACAAGCTCTATTATGTTCCATAAAGGTACCTTCTTTCTTGGTTTTGAATGATTTAGAATCATATGTAGCTGATGTTGCAACAACCGTTGAGGAAGATGAATCTTCGAACAAATCATACTCGAGCCCCATTTCTTGAAAGAAGAACAAAAGTTCCTCTAACCATCGTCTATAATTAGGTCCTGTCAAAGGTTGCAATCTGGATAGATTTGGTATTGATGTGTTCTTCATCATCTTTGATTAGCTCCGGTTAAACTATTTAATGCTCAAGATTATTGGAGACAATCAGATCTTTGACCTGAGTTAAAACTGAAATAAGAAAAAGCAAATGAACGAAGACGAATGCAGGAATCACAAGGTAGAAGTTCAACTTCTGAACTTGAGTATTAAACCTCCTCTATTACGCAAGATCCAAAGGTTGAAGACGCTCCAATATTTTTCCCTTGCACTCGAACTTCGGAACACAAGATTCGAGTTGAATCGCCAAAGCTAAACAGATTGAAAAACAAAAAAGGATAGAGAAGAAGAATCGTATAGATGAATCTAGACTGAAACTTTGTTCATCTGAGAATGATGAACCTCAAGCTTTTTTACTTCCTGTTACGGAAATCAGATTCTCCAACTCTATCTTCTTCTCGTCGTTCAATCTATTATATAGTATACTCCAACTTAACAAATATAATGTTGAATCATCTCTACCCTTCTATGGGCCTTTAACAATTGTTTTGAAGCCCAATTGTTTCGGAATCATATTTAAGTAAAACAATCCAACAAGTTGTTCTAGTCTGATGATTAGGATGATACAGCTAATGATTTGGCATCATGGTTCAATTCCTACCCGATGTATTATGATACTTTAAAAAAAAAATTTTAGAGGTGGACTTTAGACTTTGGATTGTGCGTTATCGATTCAATGTTAACAAAAAAAAAAAAAAAATTAGTTCATACAGATCACATTAACACAGACGACAAAACTCAACAACCAATCAAATGTATGTTTCTTTTTTTTGAGGTTTGACGTCAAACGACATGTGCTAAGATGCACCACAAAGCTGTTGTTACAAAAAGAAAAACCAGAGGTCCAATCGTCGATTTACCCTCCGGTTTACTTTGGTCTTGCTTTTACTCGCCGGTTAAATTAGTGATGAGAATAGTGTTTGATATTTGTAATTCACTAATGAATCTGTTTTACAGTTGTCACTTAAGAGTAAAAGTTGTGTTCCAACTTTTTTGACCCTACAAAGAAGAAATTAAGCTGTCGTTGAAATTTATCTACGGATGCGGTAAAAACTAGTTACCATCACAAATATGATATTTCATAAACAGTACTTTCACTTTATACATAAACTAAAATTGTACCCATACTATAGCGCGAGATTTGATTATTTTTTTAACTGTATTTATTTGGTTCTTAGACCCGTATTGATATTTTGAATATTGTTTTAGAGGTTCAAAATCCGAACCGAAATTAATATAGATTAGAGAAACCGAACACGGTAAATTACCTTAATAGATCATAAATCTATGTATTTGAAAAACCAAACCTAAACATGAACCCAAACCAAATCAAAAACAAAATTTTTTAGAGTTTTTCTATTAAATCTCTTTTAATTTTGAATTTTTTTATATAAATATTTGAATCCAAACTCGATCTATACCGAACCAAACTCTATCTAAAAATAAAAATATTTGGATAAGTCTTAAATCAAAATAAGAAAATATTGAATTAGATGAACCAAATCCGATAGAATACCAAAATGTATCCTAAATCTATATACCCGGAAAATCGAATCCAAACCAGAACCGGAACCGAATTTGTAACCAACTTTTTTTATAGCTTTTTAACAGTTTTTTTAATTAAAATTTTATTAATTTAGATTTTTAAAATAAATATTTATAACAAAATCTATCTTAAGCCTATTTTTAAGGGTTGTTATAAACTATATGTTAAATTTTATCTTAAAGTTTATACCATAGTTTAAATGAATGTGTCTCCCACTTTAATATATAAGATTAATAGAGATTAGTTTACATTTTCATACAATTATTTAAGATGGATTTCCTCACTTTTATTCGTTCCTCATAATTTTATTTTTAGAAATTATGTATGTAATACTTGAACCCTATATTTCTTGGTTGTTGGATCTAGATTAAATGGGGGAACCAAATTTTGAATTATTGTCCTACCAAATTTTACTTACGATATACCTAAACTAAAAGAAAATTATCAATGATATTAAATAAGATGATATTCCTAATATTTTTTCATATATCGTTTTGAGTAATTAATTATCAAAACTTGTCTTTTGCTCCAGTTATTAACAAAATTTCATGTCCCAGCTGTTAGAGTCAAATAACATAATTATTTTCTATGAAAGGGTAAAATAGTTGAATCTGTAAACTTCGAGATGGAGAAAAGCTTAGTATTTTTGCGACTTAAATAATACTCGCACAAAACAAAGAATACTTGAAGAAAGAAGAACACGAGGCAAAAACCTATAGATTGAAAGAAACGTATGATATATATAATACACTAAAAATAAATGTATAGATAAAAAACATAAAATTATGTGTGAAGATAAACACAAGTATAAATAGAGAGGAAGCCAAAAGGAGGAGAGGAAGAAAGAGAGTTTGTTTTTCAACCTTCCAAAGAAAAAATAAAACTCACATTCACACTTACAGAACAACCAAATAAGCATTAATTGTCCTCGCTCTTTCGATTTTCTATTTTCGTCGTCTTCTCTTCTTCTTCTCCAAGTCGTCACTTCTTCACAGTCACAGGTACGTACTTTGATCTCATCTCATTATTGTCTTTTAGATTTTTTTTTTCTTTAACTTTCATACTTCTTTGAATAGGTTTAATCCGTGACTGTAAATAGATTGAATTATTACTTTTACCCATCTGATGACTCCAATAACTTAGATTCAGTTTCTGAACACTTTCTTCTTATCCGTATCCAAAAACATTACCAATATGGTTCTTTCTTGATCATTGCTAACCAATAAAAAAACATTCCTGTTTATTACTTATAATATGGTATATATATTTATATATTTTTGGGTCAAGTATGGATATGAAATATTTTTATGAACATAGAAACAAGGAATAAAAACAAGTAAAACAGAGAAGAACAGTAATTTACTGTAATAATTGGGACCATATAATTCCTAAATAAAGGTATATTTAGTCACTTATATTGTACTCTTTTCGTTATCTATAAGAATATTTGTTGGCAACTATTGTTTGTAAATTAAACTTCTGTATCAATAGCTTCCTATTACGTGATCTTTGTTTTTGTCTTTCTTCAGTGTTTCTAATAAAATCTATATATATAAATTAAAATGTGATCTCTTCTTAAAATGCCACATCATCACCCACTATTAAACTAATCTCTTAATTTTAAATCATTATTAAAAATAAATTAAAAATTTAAAACTATAATTTAAAACAAATGATAAATTTATTGAATAAATATACTAATTTAATATTAAATTAAAATTAATATCACAAATAAAAAATATAATATAAAAACCTACTTCTTATAATTTTCTTATACAAAGATATCAAAATTAAAATTTCTTATAAAATTGTTATAAAATTACTATCAAATTTAATTTATTATATATATGTAAACTATTTACGGATATAGTTATGCTCATTAACTTAATATTTACAGTAACTTAATATTTACACGAACGTATGTGAAAATGAAAATTTGTAGCAAGTCAAACATACTATTTGTAATGGTTATATATTGTAATTTTTTTGAATGTATTCCCTCCTTTTCAAATTAGAGGATGTTTAAGGTTTTTAATTATGTTTTAATTTATAAGATGTTTTGCATATTTCTTTGTAAAATTTAATGAATTTGATAGTTTTTGACCTTGAATATTCTGATGTATATTGATGATTGGTTAGATTATAATAAATAAAATATAAAATAATTTCTAAAAAGTAATAAATAAGTTTCTTAATGTTTGTGATTTTTGCTAGAACATCTTATGATTTGAAACGGAGGGAATATTTTAATTTATTCAAATCAACTCAATATATTTTGTTTATGCACATGATACCTCTTCGTATACCCACATTCCATATGTGTTAATGAAAACACACTTAAATTACATTGAGTAATAACAAATTTTACTCATTATATTATATTCAATTCACAACTATAAATTCTCCCTCTAATTTTTTTATTATAAATCAATCAATATGGTATCCTCTCATCTCTCTTGATCAATTTTGAAAGCTGGTTAAACATCTGAATATTTTGTAAGATTTTTGCGCTTTTAGAAAGACCATAATGTCAAGAGAAACATAGAACTCATGAGTTTCAACATTATTACTCTTTGATGAAAATATATCATAACTTCCAAGACTTGCGTACAATGAACAACTCAGTTAAGTTATAAATTTTTAAATACATTTTTCTCACTTTTGTAGTTAAATTCCGGACCGAAGGTCACTTACTAGTTTCTTAAAAAAAAATTGAAGCCTTTTACATTAGTAATGGCATTATTATGTGTAAGTAAATATATATATATATATATATATTCTAAAGTCACTTTCCTTACGAAAATTTGGAGTTAAAAATTTATATTTCAGCTAAAATGTATCTGCCAATCCGAAGACAGTAGTTGATTGGAAAAATATCTTTAATCTTGCATGTCATTTTCAAGATGACTGAGTTCGAATTTACATAAAGCTGACTTTAAAATGGTATATATATTACCACTAGGGCTTAAAAAGACAATAAAAAATAAAAAATATCATCAATTGTCAGAATTAAGTAAAGTTTGGATTAATTTGCATAATGACTACGTAGATAACGTACGCACCACTAACACAAAACACGTAAATAAATAAGTATATTATTATGGGATATTTGCCATAACAACTCATTCTTGCCTGATTTGACAAAGATTTATTTTTAATTTGTGTATGTCTTGATTGACATGTGATCGAATAAAATTGTGTCATGAAATATCAAGCAATAATTAATGAATATAATAGTAGAGCAGTTTTTTGGTCATATAAAAAATATTTAATATTTAGGTAAATAATATAACATAAAATATAGTAGAAAGATAATATATGTAATTTTTGTTTAGTTAATTTTATGAAAGTTCTATGACAAATAATAAATAAAATATACGACTGGCTAAAAAATATTGGTGTAGCTAAAGATATATATACATTGTTGTCAAGCATTGCCTTCACTGTGGATTGTGGTCAAGATTGATGTAATCTCGAAAGGGACCAAACATGTTTTCTTCTTTATCATCTCTGTTCTCTTATTTTTTTTCTTTTTACTCTCTTCATTTTTGTTGTTCTTTAGTGATTGACGGACCTATCATCCCTATTTTAATCCTGCACCTTGTCCAAATAAATATTCTCTCAACTTGGTTTATTGCCTAAGCTTTTGATACTTGTTATTTTATATGAGACATCTTCACGCCAATTTCCAAGTTAGAAAACATGCTTCCCTAGCATTTTTTGTTTTTGTTTTTTTTATTTAAATAACAGTGTTTTGTTGTTTGGGGTTATACAAAAATAATATAATAGATTCAAGAATAACTCCATGTTTAAAAATAAAAGTAAACGTCATAGATGATGAAGAATAAAGTATTGAGCTTCATGTGGCTTGCACTCTTATTCTCCAACACGTTAATCGTTAGGCATGTGATATCAACTAAGTTAATATATATATATATATATATAAATATATGTTATTCTCTTCTTACTTCGTATCATTTCAGGTGTTCTAATCAGAAACACTAAGTGAAAAAAGCTGAGTCCCTTTTCACTTATAAACTATATAGTTTTTTGTGCTAATTAATACTTATACACTAATTTGAATTCTTAAAAGTATTGTGCATTTTGTTTCTCCCCAAAATATGTTAAACTAAAAAGAAGTAAAACTACAGAATATCAAAAACACTAAAGAAAGAATATATTTTCATATTTGAAAATCAGTTTAAAAAAGAAAGAAAATAATATATATCTTTTATCAAAAAAAAAAAAAGAAAAGAAAAGGATATATCTCTAGAAGTGATGTATATAACTTCAGTTATTTAAGTGCATGCATATGAAACTAGCTAGAATCCGGGTTGAAAACCATTTTCAATTATCAATACTAAAATAATATTTTTATATTAATCTAATATATATATATATATATATATATATCATACATGCAGCACAACACAAACATAATAGATATAGCTAATAAAATGTTTGCTATGGCTTTTACAATATTAATGCAAAATTTGCTGATTGTATATTGAATGATTTTCTATATTTAAATGAATTGTATACAATAAAAGGAAATTGAGTAATAATATATAATTCGTTAATTGTTAACAATATATATATATATATATATATAAATAAGGGAAATTTGGTTGAGTAGCACAATAAATACTTAATTTGTGAAATGACAGTGGCTATAAATTGTAGGGCACTGTATCAATTTAAAGGTTATAATACCTCTATCGTATAAATTATTGAGAAACATTGCTAACAATGTTATTGTCGGTTTTTAATTTGTGTTGTATGTTTATTTTGAAATTTATTGCAATAGTTTTTATAATTATTGCTGTAAATCTTATATTACCAATCTACACAACTTATTATCGTCTATAATTTTTATTATACTTTTAAGTATACTATTATTGTATAAAATACATCATTATCAGATCATCAATCCCCTCTTATTCCTCTTATTTCTTCCTATTATTTCTATATACTTCATTTGTTATTGTGATAAAGAAAATTTTATCAGTTTACACAACAACTTGTTATCATCACTTGAAGAATTTATAGGGACATTTACTTAAATAATTGTTATTTACCTAATTTTAAAGTTATGATGGTCAGATTCAGTCAATTTACCATAAAAATGGTTGATTTAGGGAATTTGTATTATAGGTGAAAAGTGGAAGCTAAGAAACGAATAGGTTGGGTAGAAGTAGAAGAACACGTAGATCCAAGTCTACTTATGAGTGGGTGGGCCCAAAAGAGTCCAACTCTTCGTAGGCTTCTTCCGTGGTCCGTGTTTTCCTGGTCCCACACTGCACCCAACTCCTTATCCTTAAACCGGTCTCTTAACCGGCTCTCCATTTGATTGCTTTTACACCAATTTGGCGGCGGGCCATCTACTTGAGTTTTACCTTTTATTTTTTCGACGATTTTTATAAAAAAATGGTTCACGTTTGGATCATTGGGTTGGTACGGTGGTTATTGCGCCATTTCGATGGTGGTCACGGTACCACCACTTCTCGTTTCCCATTACTTTTCCGGTTTTACTTTTTATTTCTTAATTGAACACCTGAATTATTAATTACCACGTTAATAATGTGAAACCTATATATACATATAATTATTAACACGAATGTTTAACACCTAATTCTATTTGAATATTTACAGAAGCAGTTGAACTGTGGTCCAAATGGTGAGCCTGATTCTAATTATTTATGTTTAAGAATCAGATAAAATACAATAAATTATGTCAGATATAAAGAGTAGATCCTTTGGGAGTTGTTATACCAAGTCCAGTATGGCAGTACGTATCTAGTGTACATTGTTAACGACTTAACATTTCCTTATTAACCTTTTTATATACTTTAGTGGCCCCTAAAGATATTATATTATTTTGATCATAACGTGAAGGAAAATTACATTATTGTTTTTTTTTAGCTTATAAAGCAAAAGAGGAAAAACAAAATTAGTTTTTAGAAATATTTTCTTACATAAAATAAAGTGATAAAAAGAAAGAAGAGGACTGACTCACGCGTTGTTTCCGAACTCGTCAAGTAATTTTGGATTTATGGTCTGGCAAAAAGAAGAAAAAATAAATCACAAAAAGTTCTAGCACTTTCCTTTTATTTATTCGAATATAAATCTCTTTGTGGTGTATATAAATCACGAAAATTTGATGTCTCCAGTTGAACCCGCCGGGATAATGAAGAAACACAACCGTCATAAATCTCAGGTAAACTCTTATAAGATTCTGATGTCTGAAGAAAAATAAAGCTGATTAGTTTATGTCTGATTAAAAGTGTTGTGTTGAGTGTCAAATTTACAGGGATTATGGGCTAAAGTGGTGATGAGAAAATGGTTGAACATTAGTGGTGGAGATCCTGATTATGGAGCTGATACTGAAGATGAATCCGACAACGAAGATATTAGAGAAGAAAATGAAGATTCTAGCTCCGATGAAGAAGGTTTGGTCTTTCTCTTTCTTCCAAATCACCTGTTTTCTTATTTTCCGGTCATCTAATCTAAGCTGCTAAACCGGATTTAACAGGTGGTGAAGAATCAAGCAAGGTAAGAAGAAAGTCGAGGGTTTGTGAGAATGTAGAAGACGCCATCGCCGCCGCTGTAGACGCAGCCGCAGCGGAGTTTATTAACAATGGTAATAATGCCGAATTGCATAGGTAGTTCTGAGATTCATTGTGGGATGGTTTTACATCTATTTTAAGACCACCTTGTTATAGTTTTTGAAACAAATCATTGAACTGAAAAACCAAAATTCTGGAAATTGTGAATCTTTTAATTATTTTTAAAAAAATTTTTTCCGGTGGATTAGATGCACCAATGAAGTTAAGAAGAAGAAATTCTGAGACTTTACGAGCACAGTACATAAACAACAGAGAAATAAGGTACGATTTTATATTGTATATTATAACTTTAAAATAGTACAATATATAGATTCGGAGGTACATCGTCTTTTCTATTTCTACATGTAGTTTTGTTGCGTAAAAGGAGACCCTAATATGTCGGAATTGAATTTAACAAATATTGGTGCAGAGTATGTGTTGGTACGTGGAACGTTGGAGGAATCTCACCACCTTCTGATCTTGACATCGATGACTGGATCGAAATTAATCAACCAGCTGATATCTACGTTCTTGGGTAAACTTCATAACTTTGACTTTTCCTCTCAACGACATGAACAAAAACAACTCTGTTCAACTTGTTTCTTCTTCTTACAGATTTTATTCGTGTTTTTTTTTTTTTTGTGTGTGTGTTTGCTTATGAAGTTTACAAGAGATTGTACCTTTGAATGCTGGAAACATTCTTGGAGCTGAAGATAATCGACCGGTTGCGAGATGGGAAGAAGTGATTAGAGAAGCATTGAACAGAGTTAGACCAAAACTTTTAGGGGTTAAAAGTTACAGTGATCCACCATCTCCAGGGAAATTTAGACCTTTTGATGAAACACATGATATTATAGAGGAAGAAGTAGCTTACGAGAGTGATAGCGAGTCTGGTGTTGAGATTCATCCAATTGACGAAGACGATGATGAAGAGAAAACCGACAGACTTTGGGCGTTAAAACATGATGGTGGAGTTATCGGTGAAGTCAACACTCTTGTTGACCCGAATAATGGTTCTCCTTTTATTGAGACTAAAACACAGTTTTCGTCTCCAAAGAAGCTAGACAGACAAATATGTTTACGTGCTGATGATACCTCTGAAGGGATTAACAACGTGGATACTACTCAAACCGGTATGAAAACGCTTAACCGGATGTTAAGTGGGAAAGAACGGATTGGTTTGAGTTGGCCTGAGCCGCCTTTGAACATGTTAGGACCCTCCAGGGGTCTCGATAGACAGCCTTCGATAAAGACAGTGAGATCTTTAAGAACAGCAAAGTCTTTCAAGGCTTATAGTTCGTTCAAGTCTGTAGCTGGAAGCACCAATGGGATTTCGCCGGAGGTGATGGCTCTAGCGGAAATGGACCTACAGTTGCTAATGGAGAGGAAACGAAGACCGGCCTATGTGAGGCTTGTGAGTAAACAAATGGTTGGGATTCTTTTGACCATTTGGGTTAAACGAAGCCTGCGAAAACATATTCAAAACGTCCGAGTCTCTACAGTTGGAGTTGGCATCATGGGATATATTGGTAACAAGGTATTAAAAAGATGGCATATTTCATCGAACTTTTATGTTTCAATATGTTCAAGATAGTGATGTGATTTGTGGTCTGCAGGGAGCTGTGTCTGTGAGCATGTCAATAAACCAGACGTTCTTTTGTTTCATATGCACGCATTTGACAGCAGGCGAAAGAGAGGTTGATCAGATCAAGAGGAATGCCGATGTTCACGAGATTCATAAAAGAACAGTCTTTCACTCTGTTTCAGCTCTTGGACTTCCCAAGCAAATTTATGATCACGAGTCAGTCTTCTTTCTCTTCTGCTAGTTCTTTAAACTATTTGTCTCCGTGTCTAACTTTGCTTGTGTGTTTTACCTCTTTTGCAGACGAATAATCTGGTTGGGAGATCTCAACTATCGGCTAAATTTATCGTATGAGAAAACAAGAGAATTCATTTCCAAGAGAGAATGGTCCAACTTACTTGAATATGACCAGGTAATAATCATAACAGTTGTTACTGCTATAATTTGGATCTCAAAACATTACAGTCTTTAGAAATCTATACAGACATGATCCTAAATTGGACTTTAAAACAAACAGTTACATGTCGATGACTTGAGACTTATCTTATGATTATCACAGCATTACATAATGATTAAGCTCCATAGCTCAGCAAACAATTACCAATCATTCTTGTGAATGTATATATTGCAGTTGGTGAAAGAATACAAGAAAGGTCGAGCATTTGACGGGTGGTCGGAAGGAACTCTACATTTTCCACCGACTTATAAGTACCAAGCGAACTCCGATGACTACACAGGCAACGATGGAAAGGGCTCGCGGAGAACACCAGCTTGGTGTGACAGAATACTGTCCTACGGCAAGGGATTGAGGTTGGTTCATTACCGGAGAACTGAACAGAAATTTTCAGATCACCGACCTGTTACAGCAATCTACATGGCTGAAGTCGAAGTGTTTTCAGCAAGAAAGCTCCAGCGAGCATTAACATTTACAGATGCAGAGATTGAAGACGAGGGACTTGTAGCCGTGGTCGAGTAAACAAAAAAGAGATTTGGCATTTGTTGTTTAATCTTTGCATATGAAGTATTGGCGAAAGAGACATTCTCTTCCATCGGATAGATTTCAATCTCATGTCGTTTACTGATGCATCACAGTGAGATACATTAACATTCTTATAGTTTTTATCTTCTTTTGTGTGTTTGGTTTGCGGTTGTACATATATATAATGAAATCAAAGAGAATAGTTACCTCCATAGCTGTTGTTATTTTCTTACATAACCAGTATAATCCGGGCAAACTTGGCCAATTTCACAGATATAAAAGGTTCTTTCAGCATCATCTAAACAAATATAGAGCCGACTAACCTAAAAACAGTGTCCAAGCTGTCGATTCTGCAAGTTTACGTGTGAGACTTCTTTTGATATAGATTGTATATAATGATATATTGTGAAACGAGCTTTTCTATTATATGTATTGCTTTGAATGTATACAAACCTCTCTATGCACAAGGGAAGACAAAATACAGTAACTTGATGAAAATAACAACAGCAACATAGATACCTAATGATTCTTTTCTTCTAATTGCAGAAACATATGAAAATTCAATATGTATATCAGCTCGAATATAAATCTTGTTCATACTTTTTAAGGTAAATCCAGAAGCAAGGGCTTTCTAAGCCAGTACTGTTCAAATCTCTGCCTTGCATATTCCATGTAATCGAACTCGATCTTGTTCACATGTCCCTGTTTTGCATCAACAACATAAACTAGAGATTACTACCAGTTTCAACATTAGAGCCAATAACAACTTAAAGAGGAAAAAAAAGAGAGAACCAACCGAGATGATTCCCCATAAGCCCCAGAAGATGTGGTTTGCTAAACTGTAACTCTCTGCATCATTCAATAACTTCTCCACTTCTTCATCACTTGTTGCATTCTCTGAGATTAACAAAAAAGAGAATTTAGAAGAAGAGTCCTTTAGGGTGTGAAGAAGTAACTAAAAGCTTCAATGGAGACAAACCTGTAGAGCCAAGGTATTTGCTAATGAACCTTCTTCTTTCTTTTTCTTCTGTTGGTTAATCATTATCAAACACACACAATGAGATTCTGCAATACCCAAAATTATGTATTGAGTAAATGTTTATATTAACGGAAATAAACCTGGATATCTAGTGTAGTCCAGAACATGAGGAGTGTCTGAATGGTAATTAGCAGCCATTTCACAGAAGTGGTTTGCAATGTCGTAAGCAATTGGGTTGAAACTCGAATACTCATAGTCCTGCAATCAAACATTGATGAGAAACAGAACACTTTCTTGTTGGAAAGTGAAAAGCTCTAGTTCAAAAAGCTTACTATGATGGTAATGGCGTTGGTTTCCTCGTCAATCATGATGTTACCGTACTGAAGATCATTGTGACAGAAACCAATCTCTTGATCATCCCGAGTAAGTCTTTTCTCCAACAAGTTGATTTCATCTTCAATAGCTTCCAATCGAAACTCATCCATCTCAATTGGTGAAGCTAAGTTCTTAGCTTCCTTAAGCCAAGTCCTGAAAAATCAACAAACTTGTTACAGCCAAAAAACGTTGATATGTTTGTAAAAATGAAATCTGTTCTTTTTTACCTAAGTCTGTCCCAAAGGAGGATGTTCTTCGGATCAGGCATATCAAGCTTGTGAAACTCTCTTAGTTTTGTAGCGATGAAACCAGAGATTTCTTCTTTACGGAGATCATCTGCAGAAAGAGTCTGGTAAACCGACCAAAACCAAACAGATTTCACAATCAATCTCTCTCTCTTTATTTTCCCAATCATGGATTCTGAGATTCCTTGAAACGCAAACAATATATATAGCCTAAAACTCTGACTACGACTAACTTAAACTATTCATATCCGTAGTTTTAGGGTCTTCAACAAAATGAAATGAAAAACAGAGAGATAAAAGAGAAGAAGAAGAACAAGAAGAAACGTACTCTTGCGTGGATGAATTCTTCAAGACGACCATCAGAGAAACGACCAAGAAGCTTAGGACCATAACCATGGTGAGACATACACTCAAAGGTTTTGATTTCATCGTCTCTATTAAAAAAAAGATCAACGCCGTCTCCATAGATCCGAACAAGAACTTTCCGGTGAATATCTTCGCCGTTCAAAATAGGCCAATTAATCTGATAAACTTCGTTAGTCATGGCTCCTTTCAGAGGAACAACCTCAAGACGCTCCAGATCTTCAACTACATCTCCCCAGCTCGAACCTAGCGTCTTCAAAACGCGTTTTAGATCCTCCGGTGAAGAACAACTCGGAATCAAACTAGTTGCCGTTTTGATCGCCATTTTATTTTGGATTTCTAGAAAAAAGAGAGATTAGGTACTGAAGTTAGGAAGCCCAGAAAAAGGTGGAGAAGAAAGATTCGAGGGAGTTAATATATGAGATTCTTTGAGAGAGAAAATTATCCACAAAAATCTTGGAATCTTTTGTGGAAAAAAATGATTCTGGGAATTGAACTTTTGAACACAACGAAATTACGTTTCTGGGTATTTTGTTTATATAGAATAATATTTTACCAAAAAACCAGAAATGAAATGAACGCGTAATTTCGCTGTTCGTCGCGTGTGTGATATATATATGAATATGATTGGCGTTTTCGACTGACGGTGTATCATGACGGTTATCGTGACCGACGGTTTTATCGGAACCAATGAAGATTCAACACGTACATTAATGCACAGAAGTCAACGCCGTAACGAGGCGGTCATTGTTACAGCTCAAAGTCAACGGCTGCAAATAGTCTTTATTATTTTTTTCTTTCCTTCTGCAAATAGTCTCTATTTTTCTTTCTTTTTATTTTTATTTTGTCAACAGTGAGATTATTATTGGAGATATAATAAGATTTTTTTTTTTTGTCTAACCTTACTCAATTTTTTTACTAATGGGATCGACAAATACCCGATCCATAGCCAAATTACTTTTACTAAAATAGACGGGATTTAAACTCTTACCTAATGCCAAGCTAGATCAGAGACAAACCATCTGAACCGCCTACTTTTTGGCAAATATAATAAGATTTCTTGGTGACTAATTTGTACTTTGCAAAATTACACTCTTTCTATATATATAGTGGTCATATATTAATCACTATTATAGAAATGATTTTAACTATTTAAGAAATAAGGTATTTTATAATACAACAGATTATCACTTTCTAAATAAAGTATGCTCATAGACGAGCTAAGAAAATTAATCTATATCGTTAAAAGTATTAAAGAATATCTAGCTGAAAGCAATGGATAACTGCAAAAATAGATTTGTACTTAAAAATGCTTGACTTTGAAAATTTGAGATGTGAACGCATTTTTTATTGTCGTAACAAAATTCTTCACACTAAATTAGCATGACTTTTTCTTCGGTATACATTAAATTAATGGTTTCTTATGACATAATTTCAGAGACAATGTTGCGCTTTTGACGGAGTACAAGACACGACACGTAAGATGATAAGATCCACCAAAACACATATATGTAGAAAAATATGTTTCAGTGGAATGGGCTCAAGTGTTATGCTTCTGTTTTTGCAGGAGTCGTGTAATAATTAAACGGTATAAATCATACTGTTGTTGATCTTCTAGAGGATTGTCTTTGCTTCCATAAGTTAAATCTCACCCTTCTTTGCAACAAAAAACAGAGGAACACTACAACCACGATAAGCATCAACGCGATTCCGTCATTTGCCTTTGTGAACAAGTGCGTTAGAAGCGGCTGACCGCCACAGCTACAGTCACATATGCTTCTCAGAAGATTGCCTTGGGAACTTGCTTCTGGGATGAGAATGAAATCTGCGGTAACAGCGTTTTCACCTAACCAAACACTTGTTGTCTTCGTTTCGTATCCTGGGGACGATACTGTGACTGCATATCAGCGAATGAAACTCAAAATCAGGCAAGTAATCAACAAAATATGGATTTGAGATGGAACTAGGATATCATATGTTAGCATCATAAAGAAACTAAAAATATTGCATAACCAAGTGCGTATTAACTATCATCGTCAGCTTACTGGACAACACTAATACAATACTGATAAGAACTTTATCAGATTTCAGGTCTAACAAAGAGATTGCAAGTTATTAAATTTCTATACTTTGGTCCATGCAGTAATTGTAACATAATCAGACGTATTTTAAGCTGAATGTGAGGAAAGAATATCAGACCTTCATATGTCTGTCCAGGTGCAAGTAAACGATGGTAGTCTGCGTACACTTGATGGGCTTTAACCTGGAGAGTTTATGGTTTACTTTTAAGAACTAACAAGGTTTTTCAGATTTTAATATAAGGGATGTAAAAAAAAAAAGCTAAACATGTGTATACCGTATAGTTAATTCCCTTGATCACAACAACCCCAGGCAGTGGCTTTCCCTGGTCTAATGAAAAGATCCGCCCATGCACTCCTGTCTAAAGTAAAGAGATGAGGGCGAACTTGACAAAAGGCCAAAAAGATAACATAAAACGATGGAAACAAAGGCCACACTAAACGCAAACCCCATTAATGTAACCAATTTCTAACAATTTCAAATCTAAAATGATACAGCAAGACTCAAATGTTGGGTTTTAAAAACAAAGTTTAAATAATACCTTCACTAGGCTTGCAACAAGATTCAGCATGCTCATTCTATTGTACTCCCAAATTGTAGGAAGCTGCATGATACATATATGCGAACTCTTATCAGCTAACTACCATGCAAACAAGAAACAGATATCAGACAGAAATTCAAGATTTGACCTCTGAGGCTTTAGGCCACTTGTTGTCGCTTACTTCCAGAGTCAATTCAAAGCATCCTCCATGTATGTAATTCCAGTCTTGCATACCTCCATAAATTGGGTACCTGTATGTACAGCATTTTGAGCATCAACCAAGAAACTCATTTGTTATAGAAGACAGATGAACTGGATCAGATGTGATACCAAGATGCTCCATTTGTGATTCCTCCCTCAAATTCTTTGCTCAAAGACATGTTACGGTGAGAATTGCTGTAAATATGTGCCAAGAACCTGAATGTCTCATCATCAGGGCACGCATAATAGTATTTCCTGCAAAAAGTGTGCACAATGGATACATAATTTTTGCATTGCATAAAAGACCAAACAAGAGCTTTATATTATGTACAAAACCACTTTAAATAGAAGCAAACACCTTTTATCCTCCGTACCATCCCATGGAAAATTTGCAACCAGCGCACCCTGAAACAGAACCCCGTTCAAAAAATATTTACCCACATTGAATCACGATTTTATTGATGTTAAAATGTTAATATAAACGTCTCCGAGACTCTTGAACATAAACTTTAACATTTGACAGAAAAATGTCAGGAAAATTACCCCATGCAGAGTAGCTGACGCTGTGAATCGTGTATCTCTCAACCAAGTCATAATTGCTATAGTTTCAGGTTGCCTCAAACTCAAGTCCTCATTTAAGGGAAAGAACTGCATCAATAGGTACGGGTGTTCTTAGAATTAAACCACCCAAATCATTACCATCATGAACATCACAGAACCCAGTGATTGCTCAGAGCATCAATGAAAATAGTAATGAGAGTAGAAAACACCATGAGACAAGTCACCTGGTCAGGAAAGTCACGATTTAGATCCACATTGTTTGCATTATTACGTATCCTGAGTGAAAAGCCATCCGGATTCAATGATGGCATGATATGAAGGTGAACATTTTCTATGATCAGCTTAGCCTGCATACAAGAATTGATGATATCGGTATATGCCCAGAACCTTTCTCTTACGCAGTTTTATTGAAGATGGTCCATGGCCAAGGCGTGTCGAATAAAGAAGCAAAAATCACTTACCAAGGGATCCTTGCCATAGTTATCACATATCCAGTTTGCAAGACGTAGTAAGAGCTCACGCCCTACAGGTTCATCTCCATGTACATTCCCAATGTACTGCGTGGCCAATTTTTTAACTATTAAATTCCAAGAGAATGAAGGACTACCAACCAAATATCAGAAGGGAATCCAGTCAAATTGAAGAATAAAGAGACAAGTAGGCTTTCACCAGCAGAAATCATAGCTGATTATTACATATTTCAAATCTTGCATGTATGGGCATATGGTATTGAACAGATTTTTACATACCTTGAATGCAGGTTCAGCCTCTATCTCTCCAGGCCTGTCTGAAATCTCAATGACCCACTAAAAGGAAAAGCAAGAATCAAACACAACAAGGCATCATTGATAGTGATCTTAAAAACCACATTATAAAACAAGAAGATTCACTTCTGATAGCTAAGAGTGCATTACCAAAGGAAATCCATTGACACTCTTTCCGATGCTGAAAGCACGTTCCAGAAAACCCTCAAAGAGAGAAATAAAGAACAAAATAAACAACACCATAAGATGTAAAATTGAACCAAGAATACTGACTCTGGAAAAAGACAGCTACTACAATTGTTCGTACTGGACACATCCATAAATCTTCACACAAGTGTCAGCCAAGTAATTAATTACCTGTATAACCTTGAGATCTTGCTGCATCTCTTGGTAAAATCTTTCATTGCTTTCTCAAGATCATCATTTGTCATGTATCCTCGAGTTAATTCCACACTTTGAACAAGGACAACACAATTATCATTACATAAACACACTGTAAGAACATCTGAGTGACAGCTTTAAAATCGAACTTACCTGGGTCGGGGCTCCGCTTGTGCAAATAAGAGCCGCGCAGTACCATGAAAACTAGAATTTCCATCACCTAAAATCCAATACACAAAGTCCAGATCAACCTGAGTCCCAGAATATTCAGAAATAAGTTTGGAACAGCTATGCATCAACCTCAACTAGTGCATGTACACTAAATGTGATCTTCAAAGAGGTAATAAGTAAACTTATACCAAATAATCGCAATAAATGACGGAAGTAATTAATTAACGACACAGAAACTATGGATTTGTGCGGCAGGATAAAGGTATAAAAAACGGCGACGGACCTGGCTGGATATAGTCAGAGTGACCACCTCTAGCGGCGATTGACGGAAGGAAAAAGCAGATCGCCGTGGAAAACAGAAGAAAGTGAACGAATCTGAGCTTGCTCATATCTAAGAAAACACAGATCTCTCGTTCTCTCCCTCTCACTTCCTCTCCGATTGATTTATTAAAACAGTACCAAGTGATTGGGGTTCCACCATTGCTGTAAGAGGAAGAAACCGTGGGAAGGAGAGGAGAAGGAAGAAGGTAAAAGAGGCCGTTGACCCTGAAGCGATTGACTTACCAAAACTTGGGCTTTAGATAGTCTATTATTAGATCTCAATGAGGCCCAATTTAAATCCACGATCGGACTAATCTCTCTGTCTTTGTTATTCAAGGGGCCCAAACTAAAGTTTTGCTAAAAGTCACAGTGAGACACTGAGTTGACTAATGAGAAGATGGAGCAATCTCTTTTATCATCAGACTATGGACAAAACCTCAAGTGCCTAAGATGAAGCAACACTCTTATTTATCACATATTTTTAAGCATTCAACAACCCACGAGTGCGTAAACTAAACAAAAACAAAGTGAGAAAAGATACAAGTCTTGATTCATGTTTATTTAGATCACGGAAAGAGCTTCCTCGACTATGCCGTCTTCCAAAACGGACATGAAACTTGCAGTGTTTCTTGCCGAACAGTTGGAACGAATCTCTCCTTGTGTCCCTGTTAAGACACTCATCTGACCCATTTTTATCATCGCTACGGTAAAGTGCTCAAAAAACAACTCTTGGTCGATCGCAAAGCTCTCCACAATGCCACGTGTCCTTTTGTCTCGGAAAAGATCCTGGTCGGAAGTAAATAGCCCTTGTCGGTTCATGAGATCAACATAGTACTTGTTGTCGAACACGTCAGGACTCCTTATGTCATTCACTTGCGTGTTACTCGAGTTCGCGGTTGGGCAAGTGCGTTTGAGGTTGTTGGCGAAGAACTTGTTCATGGTTGGGTCTTGGTTCGGGTACAACCTATCTGTGAAAGACGGACAATGCGCAATTCCAATGGTGTGACCACCAGAAAGTGCCACTAAGTCGGTGATGTTGAGGTTTCTGTTGGCAAAGTCGGCGATGAGCTGGCTTGCGTTAAAGAAAGGAGGTGGTAAGTTAGCTAATGTATTTTCCTGAGTCGCGAACGTTAGCGAGTCGCGTCGGCCAAGTGGCACATCATAGTCTGGCCCTCCTGACTACATTGACACAAACAAAAAAAGAACCTTTATAATAACTTTTTAAGAGACATATATATAAGCATTTCGTGTACTAATTCAATAACTGTCGTAATCCGGATTATCTGGAAGAGTAAGAGAGTTGGTAATTACTAGGACGACGGAGTCACGAGCCGCGAGAGCGAGGATGTCCGAACAAGAGACAACTTGACCACACTGTTTCTGGACGATGGCACGGAGATTATTGACGACAACAAAAGCTTGTTGACGGAGTGTCAAATTTGGGATCGCTGATTGTTCTCCTGGTCCACTTGCTGATCCGTCTAGCAACACTGATGCTTCACATCCCTATTGTTGTTATGTCAAAATTCATTCGTTTTGTTAATTAATTTATAATAAAAAGATCATATGAAAATAAAATACATTTAGACTTTTCGTCCGAAATTTATGTATTTTTGTATATTATTGGTTGGATATATATATTTATTTAATAAATTTTCCTTCCATTACTGAGATCTAACTAATCCACGAAAAGCTGGTGAATACAATAAATGCTATATGTCCCAGTGCTTCTATATTCAAGTCTATCCTGAATCTGATGCATTGCATTATTGTACTACTATATTGGATTGTATAAGGGTTCTTGCTCATTTATTTACTGTTCTAAGAAACTCATTGTTTTGAGTGAAAGTTCGTGAGAATTTCGATGCAACGTTTATTTTTTCTTTGGGTCGAATTTAAAGAGTTTAAGAGTACAACGGATTTAGATATTAATAAAAATGATATTGTTTTTTTATGAAAACAAAAATAGTTTCACCTTTCTCTTAAAATTTTAGTAGTTTGTATAAAAGAACAATTTTGTCATTTCGAAAAAAAAAACTAAAAAAAATGTTTTTGTGTGTGGGTTTGAGTAATGAGTGGATATGGTTTCATAGTATTAAAAACAAAACTTTTTATTCATGAAAAATATGTAAACCACGTACTTACGTAGAACATTTTAGAGTAGAAAGAAAACAAAAAAAATCAAAAAGAAGATTAAGAACAAATGTAAGAACCTGAACGAAGCAGTCATGAAAATGAATACGAAGAATGGCTGCAGCTAAACCAATATCTCTTTTGAAGACTTTTTTAAGCTCTTTTCTGATAATTTTATCGACTTTGGGACATGATCTCTGGTAAAAGCTCCATGAAAGACCTTTCACTATAGGAACATCTTTCCTCTTCTTTGCCTCTACCATTGACACAAGGTTCAGTGTCACCGCTACTAACGAGATCAATATCAGAATGGTGAGGACACGTGTCGAATAACTTTTCTCCATATTTTTTTAACCAAAGGCTCTCTCTTCTCTTCTCTCCTCTGCTTGTTGTTGTTCTCGGGAAATAGATGAGACTTTGTTTTTATAGGCATAAGCGGTCCTCGTGTTGTTTTCTTTTCCTTCATAATACTTTAGTTAGGTTAAACAGAATACTAAAGTCTTTTCCTTATTTGGCCCTATCTTATATAAAGTGAATTTTTTAAAAAAAATTTACGTGTTAACACCATGATTAATTTTAATGTGGTTAATTACAAATTTATTTTTTTGTTAAAATTTAATGTACTTTTATATTTAAATTATTTTTTATTTTTCCGTAATGTAGATAATTGTATAAAATATATACAAAATTAAAAATTAACATTCATATAAAACAAAATTCGTAATTTAATTTAATTATTTTAACTCAATTTTTAGTTTTTAGGGAAATATAATAATCTTCTAAATTTTAAAATTATCTAAAAGTTAGTTAAGAAAATATTTGTTTTGATTTAATACATTTTTAAAATTTTACTAAGTTAAAAATAATTACAAATCTTTCATACTTATCATAATATGTGATAAATCATATTCTTATTTGAATATTATATTATTTTTTTATATAAAACAAACATAATCAATTCTCAATCCATCAAACTCTCATTCACCACAAATATTCATTTATTTGTAGTTTTTTTCCGTCAAAGAGTGTTTTATTTATTTGTATTTTGTTTACCATGTCGACTATGAAGAACCTAACAATTATATTTTTTTTCATAAGAAAAATCAGTCCAGTTTTAGATCGCTACAAAACTAGGATAAAAATTATGAAACTATAGAAATCATATAAATTAATTGAGATGGTTTTGGTCGACAAAGAGGTTATTTACACTTTAGTTATTGATTTAAAGATTATAGTTGATACACACCTTAGTTATACATATTCAATAAATTTTATAATTTCCAAAAATAAAAATAATTAAGAAAATAAAGATAAGTCATTCGAAAAAAGGAAAAGTAAAAAAATATAAAATTAATACTTTTTTTTTTCAATTAGTTCATCATAAATCCATTTGTAATAAAAATGTTTTAGATGTTATTTACAGATTTAAGGATTACAACTTTTTGTTTATTCTAAATGTCTGAATTCACATGTTAATAAAATAAAAAATTAATGTAAAATATTTATTATGTCAATTGCTAAAGGAATACGTGCCTAGAAAAAATTTCAAAAGCATAACCATATGTATAATATTATTTGTTAAATGTATGGTCAATGAAAGCAAGTAGTTGTAAACTATTTTCATATACACTATATAATTTTATTTTATGTCTTAAAAATTTTAGTTTATAGAAATTTATATTTTACATATTGAATTTTATTTTTTGGTATTTCAGTCTCTTATCAATTATCAAAAAACTTATTACTAATATATAAGATACATTGATTTTTAAAAAACTAAACCAAAATATTTATACCTGCATGAAAGTATGGGAAAGTCACCTAATTCAAAAAAAAACAAATTAATTTTACTAGTAAATTTCTGTTTACTAGCAGCGTCAGTACTACTATATTTTTCTTCTCACGAACTAGTGAATAAAATATGAAGCTCCACAAAAACTTGAGGTTCATGACTATAATCACGAATTTATGTGTAGTTATTATTGTGACTATATGTTCGCGACTATAACCATAATCTCATATTCGTAATTAATTTTTAAAAATTTGTAGCTATGAAAATTTCGCATAAGTTTTGGGTAAATGTATATAACATGGAATAACTTATGTTTTACTATAAAATATCACCTTTTTTTGTTATTATAATAGATATATAGAAGTATCATTTTTTTAATTTTTACAGATATATAAAATTTTTACATGATTTTTGCACAACTACCACGAATAAATAATGTTTTACTTACAAAAATGATATTTTTGGTTTGAGAGGCTAAACGAAAAACTGAATTGAAGAAACTAGGACGACAGTGGAAGAATCCCAAGACAACCACGCGCGGTTGTGTTGGCATATTCGTTGAGTCAGTGGATCATAAATGGTTTTATGACGATTGTGACTTTGCAGAAATGGTGGGACAATTGAAATTAAAAAAAAAAAAGATAAAAGACTTTGAACATAGAAAAAAGTTAGTTATATATAATGCAAGTGAACACGTGATAGTAGAGACCATCAATGACCAAACAAGTGTGTTACACAAAAGCTAACATCTGTATGCTCGACACACTTTTAGTTTTTGTTCGCCACGTTCTTCTTCGATTTCTCACTCTTTCCCGTTCTATTAATTAGATAGATAGACGTTACATCCAGAAATTTCGACTTAAAGACAAAACTGGTAGCTCTATAAATGTCTATGAACTGTTGTGAATAATTTTTATTTCTTTAACAATGGGATCTATAAATAATCTGATCCATAATTTAAGTTTCATCCAAATTTCAATTTATATTATATAAGATTACATGATTTTTGCTGAACTCTTTTCAATCTTGTAATTAAACATTTCAGTTAATGCTTTAGATATTTAGAATTTGATTTTACCCTAATACATGTAAGCTTTAAGGATGAGCATCATTAATCAAACTTTGTGATCTAGTTGTTAATAAAAATAATAAACGATTTTTTAAAAATTATTATAAATATGTTGAGAACGTGTGGTCTAGTGGTAGTGATCACTTTAGCTTTTCTCAAGCATCACAATTCGATTTTTCCTCAATACAAATGGAAGGAAAAAAGAGGATTTTAGAATATGGATTTTGACTATAGATCGGACCTTGCCGATCCAATAATAAAAGTAAAGTTGACAAAAAAAAATTATTATAAATATAGAGTTTTAATTTTCAACAAAAACATAACTTTTTGAACAAATATTACTTTGTTTCACTAAATTTCCATTTATATCCACATATATGTTTTATATACTATTGCAACAAACTTGTATACACAATAATGGACTTCCGACAATTTTTTTCTTTTGATAAGAATGTTTGTTTTATTGATTGGATTAAATAGTCTATTCTAATCATCAACGCATCAAAAAAGAAAAAAACATTGATGATTCCGTTTATAAGAGAGAAAGCTTAAAAATGCAAGTCTAGTGCCTAAGAGTATCAAAACCAATTGGATAACAACTTGCTGCAGTGTTTCCTGTTCTTGTGAGCCAGAAAAAAGTCTTTGAGGATCCAGTCGATCCGATTGAAAATGTCTTGAGCCGAGGATGGAGATGAGCCATGGAGCCTACTATTTCTTTCTTTCCAAAAGAAGTACACCATGGCCTGAAACTTCTTGAGAGTGGAAGAGAGCCCATTGGAGTGACCAAATAACCATGATTGCTTGGTATATGTAAATATTCATGAAATTTTTGGAAAGTGTAAACAAAATTTTCATTTGTTTTGTATTAATTCAGTTTTAGGCTAGTTACAATGGAAGTGTTGAATCTTGGATTTAGGTATTGAACCTTTCCAATGTGGTTGTTGAATAAAGAAAATGCAGAGTTGGAGTTTTATGGTGTTGAATACTTTCAAAACCCGTTGAATCAACAAAAGAAAAAAGTAAAAAGAAAAAATTAAAAAAAAAAAGTTGTCGACAAAATTGAGAGATGGAAGATGAGAGAGAAATGATAAGTCTAGGACAAGCTACGGAATCTGGATGTGACATTAGGATGGGAGGAGATGTCTTAACAATGAGAGATCAAGAAGGGAAATTGTTTGTTAAGGCAACAAGGTCACACAATCGCCTATACAAGGTAACAATGGAGATAAAGGACACAAGACATCTCAATCTATCGGAGATTAGTGAATCAACAAGATGGCACTCGAGGTTAGGACACATAAATTTAGCAACAATCAAGAACATGATTGAGAAAAGTCTAGTGAAAGGTGTACCAGGAGTAAGTATAGAGAAAGAAGTATGTGGTTCATGCTTACTTGGGAAGCAAGCTAGACAAGTCTTTCCTCAGACAATATCTTTTCGTGCAAGTAAGAAGCTTGAGTTGGTTCATGGAGATCTTTGTGGTCCTATTACACCGAGTACAGCAGTTGGTAATAAGTACATATTTGTGCTTATAGACGATCGAACTAGATATATGTGGACGGTGTTGTTAGAATAAAAGAGTGAAGCATTTTCAAGATTCCAGTCGATGGTAGAAAAAGAAACAGGGGAAATAATACAAGTTTTTAGAACTGATCGAAGAGGAGAATTTATTTCCCACGAGTTCAATTTGTTTTGTGAAGAGAATGCAATCAAGAGACATCTCATCATACCATATACTTCTCAACAAAATGGAGTTGTTGAAAAGAGGAATAGAACATTAGTGAAGATGACAAGGAGCATTATGAAACACATGAATATGCCAAATTAGTTATGGGGAGAAGCAATAAGACATTCAACCTATGTTCTTAATTAATAGGGTTGCATCCAAAACATTGAAGAACAAAACACCATACGAGATGTACCACGGTAAGACACCAAATCTCAGACATCTTCGTAATTTCAGATTTATTTGTTATGCTAGAACAGAGAAACCAAATTTAAGAAAGATTGATGATAAATCCAGATTGCTTGTTTATCTTGGCACCGCACCAGGTTCAAAAGCTTATCAACTCCTTGATCCACCAAGTCGAAGAATCATAGTGAGTCGTGATGGTTATTTTGACGAGACAAAATGATGGAATTGGAAAGAAGGTGGTACAAACATGAGAGATGATGAAACCATTGAGTTCGTGATTCAAAGCTTTGAGAATCATGAAACATGAAGTGAAGCAAGCTCAAACTCAACAATCACTTCTTCCGCAAGTAAACAATTGGAAGCTTCACATACAAGTAACGAATCCACCAAAGATGATTCTCAACATCTTAGTGATAACGAAACTGATGATGATTCTATACAAGTTGTGAGAAGGTCTCAAAGAAAAGTATTGAAACCTAAGTATCTTGAAGATTATGTCTTGATTGTGGAAGAAGAGGGGGAGAGGTTATTGTTAAGTTTAAATGAAAAACCAAGAGATTTTCAAGAAGCAAATGAGCTAAAAGAATGGATTCTTGCTTGTGAAGATGAGTTAAAATTGATAGTGAAAGCCGAAACTTGGACTCTTTGAAGATCTTCCGGTAGGAATAAAACCAATTGGAGTCAAGTGGGTATTTAAGATAAAGAGAAACTCTGATGGAAGTATTCATAAGTACAAAGCTAGGTTTGTTGCAAAAGGTTATGTTCAAAAGCATGAGATCGATTGTGAGGAGGTTTTTGCACCTATTGCAAGAATTGAAACAGTTCAGATGTTGATTAATCTGACATCAAATGGTTGAGAGATTTATCATCTTGATGTGAAGACAACCTTTCTTAAAGGAGAATTACAAAAGTTGTATATGTCACACAACCAGAAGGTTTTGTCAAAAAGGGAAGTGAACACAAGGTCTACAAGCTCAAGAAAGCCTTATATGGCTTGAAGCAAGCACCAAGAGTTTGGAACATCAAGCTAAACCAAGTACTCAAAGATCTCAGATTTAAGAGATGTATGAAGGAGCCATCCGTATACTGCAAGGTAATAAGACATGATCTTCTTATTATTGCAGTTTATGTAGATGATTTGTTTGTTACGGGAACACGCAAGGGAATCATCGATGAATTCAAGAAAGAGATGTCTTTAAAGTTTGAGATGAGTGATATGGGAAAATTGACATACTATCTTGGAATTGAGGTGAATCAACGAGATGAAGGTATTGTGTTAAATCAAAGACGGCATGCTCAAAAGATATTGGAAAAGACGGGTATGGACACATGTAACTCGGTTCAAATACCTATGGACCCCTGTTTGAGGTTATCTAAATCTGAAAATGAAAAAGAAATAAATGCAACATCATATAGAAAGGTAATTGGATGTCTAAGGTATTTTCTACATACAAGACCGAATTTGTCTTATTGTGTAGGAGTACTAAGTCGCTATATGCAAAGTCCAAGAGTCACACAGAGTTGCATTGAAGCAATGTTTGAGATACTTAAAAGCAACAACAAGTCATGGATTGTTCTTTACAAGGTCGACTACACAAGTGCCAAAACTAATAGGTTATAGCGATAGTAGTTACAATGTCGATCCGGATGATGGAAAGAGTACAACATGTCACATTTTCTACTTGGAAGAAAGTCCAATTTCATGGTGTTCTTAAAAGCAAGAAATTGTTGCTGTCTTCTTGTGAGGACGATTTCATGGCTGGAACCGAGGCGGCTCGACAAGCTATTTGGTTACAAGATTTGTTAAGTGAAGTAATGGGAAAAGCTTGTGAACAAGTGAAGATCCGAATTGACAATAAATCCGCGATTGCTCTTACCAAGAATCTTATTTTTCATGGAAAAAGCAAACACATTCACACAAGATATTACTTTATAAGAGAATGTGTTGAGAATGGTTTAATAGAAGTTGAACACATTCCCTAAACAAAGCAAAATACGGATATTCTTACAAAGACATTAGGAAAAACTAAGTTTAAAGAAATGAGAGACTTGATTGATATCCAAAACATTGAAGAAATCCATTTCAAGTTTAAGGGGGAGATTGTTGAATCAAGCTTGAAATTAGTTACTTGCTAAGCAAGTTAGGTAGTTAGACTAGATAAGTTAGAGAAATTTTAGGAGTTATCTAAAATATAAGCTTTCCAAATTGAAATAAGGAAATTGTCTAGTTATAAAAGGAGATGCCAAAGTGTGGCATAACTTTGAGAGAGTTCATTGTTTGAGAGAGTTTATGTTTTTACGTTATTTTCCTAAAGTAATAAAGAAGAGTTATTTCTTTACATTCTTTGAATTCTTAATTCACTTTTACAAACAACAAATGACACATGTCTTTTTTTTTTCATTTATCCTTAGATTTTAAAATTAAATCAATTTTGTTTTCATTATTTTATTTTTTAAAAAAATTATATCAAAATTTTCTGCATATTGTAGAGACTTCATGTGAAGTCATCTTAGAGAGGTTATTTTTGTAGTTGATCAACCTTAAGATTATTTGACCCAAAAAATATGGAAATTTATGTGAAATAAAAGATTTCACGTGAAGTCTCCTCAAACAACGAAGACTTCATATGAAGTCTTTGTTTTTCAATAGTAAAATGGACCCCACATATGCTTTCTACGCAACTAATAAAAAAAATTAAATAATTTACGGGAGACTTCCACGGAAGTCTCCTACATTTTTGTTGAAGACTTCACCTGAAGTCTGCTTTGTCGGAGACTTTACCTGGATATTTCATTCATTAAAGTCAAACTTAATCAATTTCAAAAGTAAACTTTATCATATAGAGGAGACTTCACGTGAAATCTTCTACATTTTGAGAATACTATTATTTTGAAACGTTACTATGGAGACTTCATGTGAAGTCTCCAAATCAAAATATTTATTGCAGAAATGACCTTTGAAAAAGGAGATTTCACATGAAGTCTCCTTTTGAGAAGTCAACATTTAGTCAAATACAGAAATAACCTTTGGAGACTTCACCTAAAGTCTTCTTTTTAGCTGAGGAGACTTCACATGAAGTCTCCTCTTTCTTTATATCTTAATATTGATTTATTTTGATTATTAACGATACTTTTACCAATTTTTTTGAATTAATATTGTTTATATTATGTTCTGCAGAATAATGGTTCAATTACCGGTTGTTTTTGTAGAATGGTAAGGAAAGACTTGTATTGGCATTTTGAGGTCGATAATTACAAAGGAGGGAGAATGTTACTTATAGAGGATGGTTGTACACATGCTGAACTTGTTGGAATGGTATAACATGATTACGATATGGACATCAGAACCGATACTGTAGAGTTGACATATGCACTTCCAGATTCAATGTTGCACGAAATGCCACCTAATACTCCTCCGATGCACGTCACAAATGATAGACAAGTTTGAAGCTTGGTTGAGTTATGTAAGCTTCATGTTGTCCGTCTATGTGTTTCTGGTGGTTTTAGAGAGAGTGGCCATGAAGGAGAGAATTGTGAAGGAGAGTGGGAACAATATGACGACGAACAATACGCAGATGTAAAAGATGAAGAAGAAGATCTAGTGGAAGATGACATGAAATACCAGCTTGATGGTGAACCCGAAGTTTACATGGACGGTGGAGATTATAATATATATGGGAAAGTAAAGACAAAGAGGAAGACGAAGATGAAACACTTATTGGGAACAAAGATTACGTTCATCAAGAAGACAAATCAGAAAACATATATGTTGGTTGGAGTTTTACTACCAAAGAAGAGTTGATATCAACATTGCAATTGAGGAGTATCCAATTGAAATTCAATTTCCGTGCATACAAGTCAACAAAAGAACTCTTTGTGGCAAAATTTTGTGTTCCTGAGAGTAAATGGAAGGTTAGAGCAATTGTGACGGATGGAAGGAACACATTTTGGGTGACAAAATTTGTGAACGTTCATACATGTTCCGTGGCAGAACGATATGCTCACTTCAAGCAGTATTCACCAAAACATATTGGTAGGTTATTTGTAGATAGTTTTGGAATAATTGATGGGATCACACCAAAGCATATCGAAGAGTCAATGAAGACAATGTATGGGTTACGGATGGGTTACACTACTGCGTACCAGACATTGATATACGCCCAACAATTGTTTCGTGGTACAGTGAAAGATGGTTATGGTAACTTGCCCAGTTATTTGCAGCTAATACAACAATCGAATCCGGGAACTATTATATGGCTTGAACTTGATGATCAAAATAGATTTAAATATCTGTTTCTCTCATTTGGGGCCTCGATAGCTGGGTTTAGTTTTCTTAGAAGTCTCCCACATAAGTCTCCTAAAGAAGTCTCCTACAGAAGTCTCCTAAAGAAGTCTCCTCTAGAAGTCTCCTAAAGAAGTCTTCTGTAGAAGTTTCTTGAAGAAGTCTCTTAAAGAAGTCTCCAGACAAAGTCTCCTTCAGGAGTCTATTACAGAAGTGTAATATAGAACAGTCTTCTAAACTAAAGTTTACCGTGTCTCCTAGCCATTTTTAGGGGTTTTCAAAGTCTTGTACCATTCTATAGTAGATCCTTTAGTCATCTTTTTCGTCTTGCATTCCCATTAATCTTAGAAGTCTTATTACACAAGTGCTTGCAAGTTATGTAAAGAAGGTAATAGTAAAGGTGACAAATTACTGTTCTTGTTTCAGTCTTGCACTCCATTGAGCGGCCTTTTTAGCGTCCGGGTGAGAATGGATCGTAGCCATCACCTGTCTTGTTTGGGATAATGCCCTTCACTGTGCTGTTTCCTTGGTACGGACTCACCTGTGTAGGAGCTAGTTTTCTGATCCTTTCAGCCCGAACAAGGATCTTCACCTGTACCTGCTTGGTTTTCTTTTGTTGTTTCTTTTATTACACAAGTTCAAAATCTATGTTGGGAGTTTTTCATCCAGCAAGACAACACTTTCCTCAACCTCACCATTTACCCTCTCGCTTGGGAGATTATGGTCAATCTGCAAATTTGTTTTAGGCATACCGAGTTACATTTCATTTATAAAATATTTATAGTACATTGGGATAACATAATATACACAAATCACAGCAACAATTTTTAAGTTACAAAGATATGAAGAACATAAATAGAAACATATAGTTAAGTTCAAAACATAACAACAGTAAGACAACAATCAGATGCAAATAAACCTATTGCTGTGCTTTCTTTGATTTACGCAGATGATAAACTCGGTTTATTGTTGTAGAGGGTTTAGAATTAACCCCAACTGGCAGATTGGTGATCGGAACCGGTTTGGCGTCAATTAACTTCTGTTCATTGGATTTCACTTGCTCATTCGATGCGCTTCTAATTTCAGCCAACGATTGTTCAATACCTGACACTCTTTCAGCTAGAGTATGGATCTCTTGTTGGCAACTACGCATACTTTCCATCATCCTCTATTCCCTGCTATTAATCTCTTCCGTCAACTGGGCCAGCATCTCTTACAGCATTAGTCCATGAACACCTTCATTGTCTCCAATGAGCTGCTGTCAGTCTCATCAGATGAAGAAGACCCCTTACACTTCTTCAGTTCATCAGGATCAGCATCAAGTTGCTCCTAATGGATTCTCTTTGACCAGCCACTCTTCAAGACTAGAGCTATATTTTTGACATCCAACACACCCACTTTCTTCCAGTCATACTTGATGAATCTCCAGTTACGCCCCAACAGACCACACAACGCCTGATAGCGTTGTCAATCCTTGAATCCTCCTCATCATTGTCCCATTGTGGGAACATATCTGCGTAGCTCTTCTTAACGCAGGAGCTGACCCGGGTCTGCAGTAATAAAAATAAAACAAGTAAATTATTATGAATTGTTATATCATTGACATAAAATAATGTCAACGAAATACGACTCATACCTGTTTCATCATGTTCTCCCTTGGATTCTTACGACCCCTAGACCCTTTGTATGCTAGTGGAGAGGGATTACCAGGGACGAGATTTGTATAAACTGCTGCAAAATCTGGAAGCGTATAATAGACAAAAACTTGAAGGACTTGGACAAAACCGTCAATGTGATAGCCAATTGATTTAGGCGTTGTCAGTGTTTTGTTTGCAACTCTTCCCCACAGATAAGTCTCAATGGCAGCAATATCCATTACTAGCCTAGCTAGACTAAGCCGTGTGGCTTGATCAGGCCTCTGTGCATCAATAAACATAGCATATATTGACAAGTAGCCTAGCCTCATCCAATTTTCATGGGTCCACCCTTCATAGACTTCAGTAGCAGCAACCAACTGATAATATCTTGGTCCTTGATCTTCAGGCACGCCAAGAAGCTCCTAAAATTCTCGTATTTCCTGAGTAACTTCAATGGTGGGTGATTCTAGATCCCCAGGTATGCACAGTTCAGCCCAGTTAGAAACTGAAACTCAATAAACAAAAATCTGATTGGATTCACACCAATTAGAAACCAAAGCTCACAAGGCTTCCTACACTGCAATTGAAAAGTGAGTAAGTGATGCACAATTCTTGAAGCCCAACAAAACTCCATCTCATGAAACTTCAAAAACACACTAAGCCTGGAATTATAGAGTTCCAGCCGTTCATCTTCCGGAAGAGCGTCTATCAGCGCATTAATAAGCCTGAAGTCTCCACTAAAATACTTGATACTCTTCGTGAGCTGAAATTCACAGCCATTTGTGAAAAGCCTACGTGGAAATACTGGCCTTTCCACTTGGGTACCTGCAAACGTCAAAGAAAGAAAGTTAAATAACGAACTTTATCAGAAAACAAATAGAGAACAAGTCTCCTGAAAAAAGCCTCCTTAGGAATCTCCTCTAGAAGTCTCCTTCAAGAGTCTCCATAGAAGTCTCCTTAGGAGTCTTCATAGAAGTCTCCTTAGGAGTCTCCATAGATGTCTCCTTAGGAGTCTCCATAGAAGTCTCCTCAGAAGTCTCCTCAGAAGTTTCCTTCCGAAGTCTCCTTCTGTAGAAGTCTTCTTAGAAGTCTCCTTAGAAGTCTCCTCTAGAAGTCTCCTTAGAAGTCTCCACCAGAAGACTCCATAGAAAACTCCTTAGAATACTCCTNCCAGAAGTCTCCTTAGAAGTCTCCTTAGAAGTCTCCACCAGAAGACTCCATAGAAAACTCCTTAGAATACTCCTTCAGAAGACTCCTTAGAAGTCTCCATCAGAAGACTCCAGAAGAAGTATCCACCTGAAGATTCCAATAGATGACTCCACTAGAAGTCTCCACCAGATGAAATACAAGTTATCTCACGGTTGAGCAATTATGCTAAAAATTTGAAAATCGATGCAAACTTCTGAAAAGTCAAAAAGATGCAAACTTTTTAACAAAATCAAAAGGATTCAAACTTCAAATAATTTCTGAAAATTTAAGTTATAATACAATAAAGAAATAATTAAAAAAAATTAAAAAGAAAACACAACCTTCTTGGGACTTCTCCGCTGTCAGAGAAGAAGTGTTGGCCATTGACCGGTGGAGGAAAGACCTTATATCCAGTGACAGTAGAACATGGAACCACATAATATTCATAAGCGTTAGAATCTAAGGTCTAAGTAACAAAAATATATAAAATCTAAAATCTATATGATCAAAAAAATACCTTCAGATCTGACACCTGTAGAAAGGGAGTTGACACCGAATCTTGCCTGAACAACGGTGGCGGTTGACTTGCAAACAGAGAGAGAGACGATGAGAAGAAGAGAGAATTAGAATAAGAGGAGAAGAAATGAAGAGATGAGAGGAGAAGAAGAGAGAAGAAGGCTTATTGTTGAAGGCGGCGGTGGTGGCAGTTCTCGTCGGCGGCACTGTTGGAGAAATTGAGAGGTCGCGTTGGGAGAGAGGAGGCTTCGCAAAGGTGGCTAGGGTTTTGGAGAAGACGGAATGAATTTTGAATTTATATGTTGGTCCATTTTTTGGTTTATTTCGGTTAATCCTTAATCTAATTCCAATTTTTGATCAAATTGTTGGTTATTTTTGGTTAACATCAGCCCAATTTCAATTTAAATTTTCGCAGATTTGAACTAGAAGACTTCACGTGAAGTCTTCTCATACAGGAGACTTCGAATGAAGTTTTCTCAAACAGGAGACTTCGGGTGAAGTCTTCTTATATCAGAGACTTCATGTGAAGTCTCCACGAAACCCTAAACTCTAAATCTTAAACCCTAAACCCTAAATCATAAATTTTAACTCTATTTAATATACTATTTTAATTTTACTCTTTTGAATGTATGCACAATCTCACTCTCTTGAATATATGCACAATCTAATAAAATTTACAAATCTCACATGATTACCATATACTATTACCATAAAACCCTAAACTATTTCAGTCTTGAAAACATAGTTTTTTTTGTAAGCTTTATGGTTAGATCTTATATCCACAATTTATAATTTCTTAATATATGCACAGTTTAACTCTTTTATTCTATTCATACATTCCAATTAAAAAAATCTACAAAATACCACATGTTTATCAAACCCTAAACCCTAAACCCTAAACCATGACATAGCTTGTTAATGAACTTTATGGTTTGATCTTGTTGATCATATTTGACCATGTTTTATCGAATTTTAATTTTTAATACTTGATATTTGTTTATTATTAGATTTTGTAATCAAAATTATAAGCATATAACAATAATTATTTAATTTTAATTATATATATAATTAAGGAGGAGACTTCACATGAAGTCTCAAATATCTGCGATGGGTATAAAAGTAATTTCGTGTTCAGGTTTTTTGTTTCGTCATTAAAAGTAAAAATATAATTTCACTACCTTTGTGGGTTACTTTTGGAGATAAAATCAAATAGGGTATAATTTTGCATTTAAAATAAAATTTTGAGTCATTTTTGTCTTTTTCTTTATTTTTATGTATTGTACTTTTATGTGTTTTAATAAAAATATTTTCGATTTCTTGTATTAATATATGAGTTATCTTAGTTTTAATTATTAATATTATTAATAATTATAATATATAAATGAAATAAAAATATAAAATAAAGATAGTGAAGTATGGTGCTAAATTTTATTAAACAAATCACTATAAAGATATAAAAATTAAAGGGGTGTTGAATGATTAGGTGGAAGAAAGAAAAAAATGATGTGAAGTGTTAAAATAAAAAAAGAGAGTGTTGAATGTAGAAACTATTGTGGATTAGTTTCATGAAAAATCTCCGAACATTTTCGTGGGAAATAATGATAAAAGATAATGGCTCCAGCATGCAACATATATTTTAGTGATCACCTTTAGGTTAAAACGAATGATCATGGTCTTTGATTACATTTCATTACATGCACATAAAAATATATAATGTAAAGCTGTCAAAATGATTCCTACTCTAATCTTCAATGAAAAAGAGCCGAAAGCAAATTCCATAATTATGCAAAAGAAGATCCCTCGTTACTTTTTCTTAAAAATTGCCAATGGTTAAAGTTAGCAGCCCGTGAGCCAAATTGCAAATAAGCTATACAATGAAAAATTAGATTTTTAAAAGACTTGATAAAAATCAAAAAGATAAGATAACCTAAGAAACAAATTCCAAATGTTAAATGAAAAATTTTAAAAGAACATCAGCAATATAAGAGCGGGAACAAAAAAATCTTCACAAAAGGATTTTTTTCGTCGAAAGAAGGGTAAACCCTTTATTTATTCAACTAAAGGAAAGACTATAAACATACTGTACTATTTTAGACCTAGAAAATAGAGTATTATGTAACATATTTGAATGCAACATAACTAAAACACCAAAATCAATTTTGTCCCGAGGCACATATGACAGAAAAATAAGAGAGGTTTATTGGAGGGTGAATTTTAATGAATTTAGAAATCCTTGTGGATTTTTAAATTTATAGGATTTTAAAATTAAATATAGTGGATTTGTAATCCAATAGATTAGATTTCAATGCTTGAATTACACCTGATTTAATTATGATTTTTAAAATCCATGATTGAATAATACATAATTTATAAATATGGATTTTAAAATCATTGATTGAATAACATATGATTTTTAAATCCATTAAAATCTATAGAAATCCATTAAAACCCACCCTCTAATAAACTCCTCTAAAACAAAAAATTGGACCGCTTTTTCCTGGAAGAGGAACGCCTTTTTAACAATGTGTTATGTGATTGGTAACATATCCATGTATTCTTTGAAATACACCTTCTTTACGTTCACCAATCAGACACTTAGATTTCGACAGGTGACAGTGATTTTAACGATGTGGGACAGAGTGCAGTGCGGGACAAGTGTGGTGTGGGACAAGTGCGGCCCAACCAAAACAAACGGGACAAAACATATTTTGACTGGTAACAATATAGCGGTACAGGACAAAAAAAATTATGATTGGTGAAAATATAAAAGCAGTATAGTTTTTTCTGGATATTATAATAAATTAAAATTATTATAATGAGTTTATTCTATTAACTATTAAGAAAATTTTATAATTGAATAATTATAATTTGATATTATTTGATAAAATTTAAAATTATTATTTTAAGAAGAAAAAATATCAAAATCAATCCAAATTTTGAGGAACCGAATCTATACCAAACCCAACTATATACTTAAATGGGTTCTAAGTTTATGTACTAAAAAAATCAAACCTTAACCTTAAATAGAACCAAATCAAGAATTGAATTGATACTCCATATGTTTTTATTAAACTATGAACTTTTGTAGATATTTGTCTATTAAATCTTTTTTGATGATCTAATTAATAACTCTAGCATGTGTTTTTTTTTATTTTTTAGGTAGTAAATTTAGGCCAAAATATTGAAAAAATAGTTACATATATGTACAATAATATAGATATATATATAACATATATATGCATTAACGTAGATATATATATATATGCGTAGATAATGTATTATTATAATAGATATAAGTGTATTGTATTATTACAATATATGTATATACTATTGTAGAGATTGTTTATTTGGACCGCTGCAAATGTTGGGCTTTTCATTTTCAATCTGTTGTCCAACACTTTTAACATCAGATCTGTCCCGCCTTTGTGATGTGATTATGGACGATACAAGAGAGAATAATGAAGACTTGGAACTCACAGAACAAGACTTAGAGCTCACAGAACAAGATGTCAAGCATGTACCAGCTGGAATAACGACGAGAACAAAGTGCAAGAGAACTCATTTGTTGAATTAAAGGACTCGGTCCATTAAGCATTATCCTTAGGGATTCAATTTTCCTTTCTCTTATTTAAACTCATGTCTAAACATTTGTCTTTTGAACTCTTTTCTTAATCAAAAACTTCTCTAAAATTGTTCAATCTTTTGGTGTGTAATATCCAAAAGGCAACGGAATATCAAAGGACTTCCGCATCCTTTGTGCGACCTAACGATCCACCTTCGAGTTTCTGAGTTCTTCATCAAATTCTTTGAAGCTTAATCTATCCTTTCTCCTTCTGAAGTGTCAATTCTAACAAGGGTTATGTCACATTGTAAAAGAAATACGTCCTTCTTTCTTTTGATTACTTGTGAATGGTGACAAAATTATAATATGTACCAAATACGCGAATTTTGATGCCAGCATTCAAACACATATATGTGTTTTAAATCGAATCATAACAAAGGATCGATTGTGAGGGTAAGGGTTTCAAATAACTCTTCTATTTCTACTTTGCAACTAAGAACCAGAATAAATAAATCACTTATAATTTGACTGGTTTTTATCGCAAAGATGTGGTTCATCTGTGTTATCGTTTAGGTATTAAATTCATGCTCTGTTTTGTGATATTGATAACTACTGAAATTAGATTGCACTTGGATTAGTTAAGCCTAAGAATACCCTTAGTGCTAGCAACACACTTTTGGTTCGATCACTTATATACTATAAGGATTTGATGACACAGTGGGTGGCAGAAACCTGTTATCACCAAACCTTTGAAATGAACCATATTAGCCATCTCATGAAAATTAAAATTAAAAACAAAATAAACAAAAGAAAATCCTAAAAATTTAATTAAAATATTAACAAGGAAATCATGAGATTTCCTCCCAAGTGAGCTTGTTTATAGTCACTAAGCTTGACTTTTCACCCTCATTAGACATGGGGTGGTTCAAAGAGAGGAGTTGAGATCCCCTCTGAAGTTGTTCTAGCAACCATGTAAAGCTTAACCTTTTGCCCATTCACTGGATGATCATCTCCTTCCTTGCTAACCAAAGTGATGGCTCCACAAGGCATAACCTCTTTAATGATGAAAGGTCCTGACCAATCTGGTTTGGGTTTCGTTGGGAAGAGAAGCTGCTTAACTTAAGCAAATGGCTTGGGATGCTTGCTGCTCTTCACCTTGTACTCCATTATTCCATCCACAAATCCATTTGGTTGCAAAATTATACCAGGTCCAAGATCCAATCTAGGAAGCTTGCATAACTCCTAGGGCTGGGCATAATTACTCGTTACTCGATTTATACTCACTACTCGGTTTGTACTTGACTCAAAAAGTTAAGTACTCGGTAGAGTTAAGTCAAGTAATAAGTATGTTAATTTCAATACTCGCAAGTACAAGTTAAGTAGTAAGTATCGATAAAATTTTCAGTACTCGGCTTGTTATTACTTAACTCGTGATTTTATAACTATAGATGTTTGAAGTTTAAGGTTATATTATATATAGAAAAACTTAATTCATCATCTTTTGAAATAATTACATGTTAAATTCAATAATTGTAGGATAGCAGAAGTCTTTTTTTGTCGAGAAAAGGGGTAAAACATACCAAATTTTTTCTTCAGATGATAGAAATATTAAACTAAAAACGGGTATTATAGGGATAGTAGAAGTTTTGATTGAAATAATAGTATTCTTGATATATTTATTTTTATATAAAATATGATTTTAAACAATTACAAGCTAAGTCAAATAATTTGTAAGTATTCTTATTTTTAATAAGTACTTATTCTAACAAGTACTTGATCTAAACAAGATAAAGTTTAAGTATTAAATACTATTACTTGACCAAGTCAAACCAAGTAATAAGTATATAACAATAGGTAAGTACTCGGCTCGTGCCCAGCCCTAATAACTCCTTAGGAGATGGTTGTACTGTTTCATTGCAAGCAAACAAAGATTCAAGGCTTTTTCCATCTACAACCTCTTCATACATTGGGGATTTTATGCAGTAATCACTAGCTTTACCACTTTTGACCAATAGATACTGAGGGAGCTTAAGAGATTTAATGTCTAGCCGATCCAATCCCTCAATTAAGAAGCTTTGTCCTTTAATAGTTGGTATCCTCTTTGCCTCATTGATATCAAACTTTATTTTGAGGTCTTTCCGAAGGTTCAACTCAATTGTTCCACTTTTCACATCAATCATTACACCATCTAAGGCTAAAAATGGTCGACTAAGGAGTAGTGGATCCTGTGGTTTCTCATCCATATCAAGCACCACAAAGTCCATGGGTACTTCTACATTACCAACCTTAATAGGCAAATCCTCCAGCAAACCATATGGTGATCAAATGGACCTATCAGCCATAATCAATAATAGTTTGCAAGACTTGTAGTTATTAAACCCTAGCCTCTTAGCAACAGAGAGTAGTATTAGGCTGATTGAAGCTCCCAGATCACAAAAACATTTGCTGAAAGTGAAATGACCCAATGAGCATGGTAGAGTGAATGTCCCAGGATCCTCTAGCTTTTCTTGCACAACTTTCCTTTGTGAGATAACATTACACTCATAAGTCTCTTTTGTCATCACCTCTACTTCCTTAGTTCTCTCTTTGACTTCCTCTTTTAAGAACTTCTGATAAGGAGGTATCAGTGTAAACGCATCTAGTATAGGAATTTTAAGCTCAATCTCCTTCATTTGAATGTCAAAGAGGCTTTTATATATCTTAGCTAAGTCCTTCTTAAGCCGTCCAGGAAAAAAGGTAGTTGAGGCTTATAAGGTGGGGGAACGAAGTATTGCTCTTTTTATTTTGAAACAGTAGGTTTTGGTGCTGGAGGAGACTCAAATCGGCCTGAGACGTCGAGTTAGAGGCCGAGATGACCATTAGAAGTTGTTGTTTTAAGCTTTTTAGCATTTTGGTGATCCTCCCCTTCTTGAACTCCACTGTCCTTAGTGAGTTTGGCTTTTCCTGCTGGCGTAGATAGCTTGGTTACACTTCTTAAGGTGATAGACTGGGCAGTGTATTCTTTGGGATTCTGAATGGCTTTTCCTAGTACTTTCCCAGTAGTCTTCACAAAATAAAACGCTTGCTGACTCTCTAGATATTTTAGTCTAGCGTTCAAAGTCTCAAACTATGGTTTCGTGTTTCGATTTTTATTATAGGTGACTATTATTTTATCTATTTGATTTTTAAGGGTTTCATAGGGTTTCTTATCTCTTATTTATTCTCGTTTGTGTTGTGTCTCTGCGTTTTTGTTTACAAAATTTTGCCTCCTTTCCTTTTGTTTTCATTCTGGCCTTTGATCTCTCTTCTCTCCATGGCTTCTCAAGGTTCTTCGTCATTGTCTCCAATAAGAGTCCCTTTTTTTGATAATACCGAGTTGATTAAGGGATATGACAAGACTCTCTTAGTACGTTGTTTTAATCCTTCTATTCAAGATGTGGGTGCCCTTCTCATTCGTGTCTTGAAGATTTGAAAAATGAAAAATAGGGTTCGTGGGTTGGACTTGGGTTTTGGTAAGTTCCAGTTCGATTTTGAGGCTGAGGAAGATATCGAAGAGGTGCTGCAGCTTCGCCCCTTCCACTTTGATCATTGGATGGTTACTCTAGTCCATTTACAGCAAGTTGTGGATGTGGATTTCCCCTCAATGATTGTGTTTTGGGTTCGGATTCTAGGTTTACCGGGTTAATATAGTGTGCTAATTGCTTTTCAAGCTATTGGGGAGGCTTTGGGTACAATCTTAGAGATAGACATGGAATTTGGTCGAGTTAAGATTAAAATTGATGGTTTGAAGCCTTTGATCTTTGAATGGAAGGTAGAGTTTCGAAAAGGTGAGTTGATTAAGATCGAATATGGGCGCCTTACGGGTTACTGCAGCATTTTTTCAAGCTTGTGTCATGCCTCTTCTAGGTGTCCTTTAGCTCCTGAGAAGGAAATTAAGAAGAAAGATGAGCTTCATAAGGGTTCTAACTCGGATGGAAATTTGAGCTATAAAATGGCTGCAACAGGTCCAAACTCGGATTGGCAAGTGGTGGATCGTTCTTGTCGTGGTCCTTCTGGTGGTGATACTAGGTTCCCTCCTAGACCTCCGTGGGTCTTTTGGTCCTTCTCGTGGTGGTCGTGGTGGTGGAGGTCTTCCTTCTAGTTCACGATAATTTAAAGGCAAGGATGCTGTTCCGGTTCCTATGAGTAATACTAATGAGGTTTCAAAGTATTCTTCGTAGTCTAAGGAATATGAGGATTCTTTACTTGCTGGTCCTATTGCTAAGTCGAATGCTGCAGGTGGTGTTGTTGTGTCTCATCCTTCAGAGCCTTCTAGCATGGGCTCTAAGTCACGTCATCGTCTTTTCATGGATGAATCGTCTTTAGCTCGGGATTCTCCTATGGTTGAAGGTATGGACTGTGATGATAATCATTCTTGTCCACAGGAGGATTTGGAGGGTGGAGGTGGTGATGATGACTCCCTTAGGACTGAATGGAAATCGGATAATGAAGTGAGTGTTGAAAAGTTAGATGAGGTCTATTCGAAAGCTCAAGTGAGTGGTTCAGCTACAGTTTCGGATAGTGAGCAGGTTTCTGTCCCTTCTTCCCTTTCTCCAGACAAGAAGATTGCTAAGACTTCAATGACTCTTCGTGGTGCAAGTTTTTGGAAAAGAGTGGTGGGTTCGGTTCAGTCTCCTAAGTGTAACGGTGGTCGGGGAAAATCAAAGGCTATGGTGTCTGATGGTGGTGAGGGTGTACCTCCATCGGTTTGATCTCTCTTTACATCGTCTATGAATAAGTACATTTGCTGGAATTGTCAGAGCATTGGAGGCTCGTCGTCTTTTAGTTACCTTCGTGATATTGTTTTTCGGAATAAACCAGATTTCATTTTCTTGAGTGAGACCAGAAAATATAATAGGTATTTGGAGTCTTTGGTCTCTAATTTAGGTTATGATGATTTTATTTTGGTGGAGGCTATTGGATCAAGCGGTGGCTTAGCTTTGATTTTTTGTAATGGTTCTCATATTTCTTTAAATTTCAAAACTAAAAATATGATTGATATTTATTTTTCGATTGGCAATATGCGATGTTATGTGACCTTTTTGTATGGTGAGCTGGTTAAGCATTTATGTGGAGAAGTGTGGGAACGTCTTACTCGTTTTAATTCTAATAGAAATTGTCCTTGTTTAATTGCGAGGGATTTTAACGAGCTGTCGGGTAATCATGAAAAATCGGGAGGCCAACCTAGGCCTTTACAATCATTTGTTCCTTTTAATGACATGATTCATGCTTGTGGTTTATCTTAGTTTCCTTGTTTAGGCAACACGTGATCTTGGAGAGGTATGCGTCAATCCGGGTTCATTCGATGTAAGCTGGATAAAGCTTTTGGAAATTCAGAATGGTTCTCTATGTTCCCGAATGTTGTTACTCATTATTTAGAGATGATTGAGTCTGACCATAGACCAATCCTTATCTTGTCTCAAGGAACTGTGGTCAAAGGGGGTTCGGGTTTTGTTTTTGATAAGCAGTGGTTAGATAAATCGGGTGTCTCTTCTACTATTATTCGCGGGTGGTCAAGGTATTCCAGTCTTCGTAGATGTTCATTTTCGGCTAACATAGCAAATTGCCGTCGAGAACTGTCTTGACGGAGGGCGTTGAATGTTCCTTCTGGGAGGGCACATATTGGGCTTTGTAAAACTGAGTTAGAACACATTCTTAATGATGATTCTAGCTCTCTTGCTGAGGTTTGTCAGGCTTCTAGTTCTCTTTGTTTAGCTTATTCGGAGGAGGAGTTGTTTTGGAAGCAAAAGAGTCGTAATAGATGGTTAAAGGAGGGTGATAGGAATTCTAGATTTTTTTATGCACTTACAAAGCAACATCGGGCAAAGAATAGGATCACTAGTTTACAAGATTTTTTGGGCAGCTGGGTTTTCAGGAAGCAGGATATTGCTCGGGTGGCTCCTGGTCCTGATGGAATGTCTGCCTTATTTTTTCAGCAAGCTTGGTCTACAATCAAATCTGATTTAGTCAGTCTTATTAATTATTTTTTAGCTTCGGGTTCTTTTGATCCTTGTTTAAATGCTACGAACATTTGTTTGGTCCCAAAGGTGGGAAGGCCGTCGACGCTATCTCAGTTTAAACCAATTAGTTTGTGCAATGTGGGTTATAAGATTATCTCCAAGGTGTTTTGCCTCCGTCTCAAAAGATTTTTTCCCTCGTTAATTTCGAAAACTCTGTTAGCTTTTGTTTCTGGTCGGCTGATTTCTGATAATATCATGATTGTTTAGGAAATGTTTCACGCTCTGCACACGAATAAGGCTGTTCGCAGTAATTTTATGGCTATTAAGACAGACATGAGTAAGGCGTATGATAGGGTTGAATGGGATTTCTTGGAAGCTTTGCTTCTTCGTCTCGGTTTCCACCCTCGTTGGGTAGCTTGTGTTATGTTTTGCATTCGGTCAGTAAGGTATTCGATTCTTATCAATGGAGTCCCTCATGGTAGGATCTTTCCGGAGAGGGGTCTACAGCAGGGGGACCCCCTCTCGCTGTATTTGTTCGTTCTTTGCACTGAGGTGTTGATTGCTAAGCTTCTTCAAGCTGAGTCTCAGAATCGGATATCTGGTTTGGCTATAGCTAGGAATAGTCCCTCAGTCTCTCATCTTCTTTTTGTGGACGATAGTCTCTTCTTTTGTAAAGTTTCTTGTGTAGAAGCACAAGCTATTTTGGAGGCTCTTCAGGACTATGAGCGCCTCTCTGGTCAACAGATAAATTTTAGTAAGTCTTCGGTCATGTTTGGTCACAATGTTGACGTTTTGACAAAATCTCAGGTTCAAAACACTTTTGGCATCCACTCGGTGGGTGGAATGGGTTCTTACCTTGGTATTCCAGAGGGCTTAGAAGGTTCTAAAATGAAGGTATTTGGTTATATTCATGAAATGATTAAAGATAGAATTCAATCTTGGTCATCAAAGTTTCTTTCTAAAGGTGGTAAGTAGGTCCTTATAAAATTGGTGTTGTCTGCTCTCCCTGCTTATATCATGTCTTGTTTTTGTCTTGCGAAGGGTTTATGTCAGTGAATTACCTCTGCTATCGCTGATTTTTGGTGGAGAAAATCTCCCTCTTCTGCTGGGATTCACTGGGTTAAATGGGAAAAGCTCTGTCGGGGAAAGAATGAAGGTGACCTGGGTTTACGACAATTGGAAGACTTTAATTCAGCTCTTCTAGCAAATCAATTATGGCGTCTTATTGATTTTTCAGACTCATTATTTTCTAGAGTATTTAGAGGGCGGTATTTTTGGAATTCTAATCCTATGATACCTCGTCATTCGTCCTCTCCATCTTATGGTTGGAGAAGTATTATTTCGGCTCGTGCTTTGGTTTCAAAAAGATTGATTATGCGTGTTGGGGATGGTGCTTCTATCTCAGTTTGGAGGGACCCTTGGATTCTGGATTTCAACCCTCGTCCTGCATCGGGTCCTGCTTCGGATTTTTATCCGGATCTTTTTATTGATCATCTGATTAATCCTATATCCAGGAAATGGCGGATTCCCCTAGTCAGACAGTTTTTATCTCCTTCGGATGCTAAATTAGTTTTGGGTATTCCTCTTTCTCGTTTTCCTTGTTCGAATAGGATAGGTTGGCATTTCACTAAGTTCAGTCGGTATACTGTAAAATTTGGCTATTCGGCGATTCAGAATGTAGCAAGTCGGAGCTCGGTCTTCTTGAGTCCTAATATAAATTCTTTGCTCAGTCACGTTTGGAAAATTCCATGTCCCCCAAAGATTAGACATTTTTTGTGGCAGGTGCTCTCAGGGCATGTCCCGGTTGGACCTAATTTAGCTAGAAGAGGTATTGATTATGATGGGTCTTGTTCTCGTTGTGGGGAACCTGCTGAAACCATCAATTATGTTCTTTTCCACTGCCCTTCGGCAGTGCAATCATGGGCTTGTTCTTCTACCCCTTCAGGATTTAGGGATTTCCTTGGCTCGGCCATTTTGTCCAATATGGATTTCTTGTTTTGGCGGATTCCTCCAGATATTGATTCTTCATCTTTTCCTTGGGTCTTGTGGTTCATCTGGAAGGGACGAAATGATGAAATTTTTGCAAATATCGATAGGGACCCGAGGGACTTAGTGCGACATGCTGAGGAGGAAGCTGTTGCGTGGCTCTCCTTGCAAACCAATATCCCTTCTGAGGAATTGTTGACTCATCACAGGTCCTCTCAACTTGGGGTTCAGGAGGTTCTCCAAAGGCCGTTGGTTCGTCATCCTGGTTTCACATGATTCTGTTGTTTTGTGGATGCTTCTTGGAAGGATAATGAACTCTTCTCAGGTTTTGGTGGTTTTACTTCTCAGACAATCATAGCAATGCTAATTTTGGTGTTCGTGGTGTCTATCGTTGCTTCTCCTCCCTCCATGCTGAGTTTGAAGCCCTTATTTGGGCTATGTCATCCCTTCTTGCTTTAGGTCATTCTGATGTGGCCTTCGCTGTTGATTGCTTGGATGTTCTGAAGATGGTGGAAAACCCGGGAGGATGGCCAGCATTCTCAAATCTTCTTGAAGATTTCCTCTGCCTTCGCAGTTTTTTTAGACTCTTTTCCTTTTCTCTTATTCCTCGTACTTTAAACTACAAAACTGATTTCCTTGCTTGTGGTATTAGGGGTTCGCTCGAAATTAGACATTTGTAGATCATGTACCCCAACATTGATATCGTCATTTATTGAATTGAGTTAAGTTGGCAAAAAAAAAACAATAAAAATCTCAGAAAATCAAAATTTATGTAACAGAAGTAATAATAAATTTGAGTTATGAATTATGTGGATTATGTGAAAAAGTAGAAATAAAAAGCTAAATTGAGGACGTAGTTCCCAGCCAGCCACGGGCACTTGGGCCTAATCAAGTGTGTTTGGGCTTACACTCTGTGATCGTTATTCCTTAAATTTGAAGATATTCTTTTAATTTACAATTTTAGAATCTCATTCACTATCTCGTATAAATCCCAAATATTTTAAACCAAAATGTGTCATATCACACAAAACTTATCCTATACATATATATATATATATATCCTATAAGTTAATAACTCAATATGTATAATTATAAACTAATGCACGAACATGCTTTAACATGTCACTTTTGCATGAAAACAAGTGCGTAATAGTAGTCGATTTAAATTGTGAGTTTTTTTTTTGCAAGCTGCCTTCATTATTTAGTTTAAATGTACATGTATATTGATTTTGCAAATGATGCCAATAATTCGTTGCATATATTGTAATCAACATTCAGATAATTAATAATCATGTCTGACTAAAAGACAAGACGTTTCTCAACAAATCTTTGGAAAACTTATTTTTAAGATACGAATCAAAATTCTTCAAGTATCTCAGACAAATCGTTATATATATTATACTTATCATTTTCTCTCGTGTCTGCCACTAATTAAATTAATCAGATTTTGGCTCGAAATTATTGCTAATAATGCATGCCACTAAGAAGATTTTTAGAACAAAGCATGAAAAAAAGGGAAAGGTTTTTAGAAAGAGAAGTATGTTGGTAAATGCCACATTAATTATTTGTTACTCTCTTCAACATTGTGTTTATCCCTCCTAACATGTTTATAAAAACATTTTGAGTTATAAATGAGATCTTGATGTCGTTGATATAATTATTGGAAAAAATGTATAAAAATGCTTATACTTCTTATGAATCTTGCCGATACATATTTGGTTTTTTTTTATTAACAACATTTTCGTTATTTCAATTAACTAACCAGTCAATTAGTTATATAGAAAGTTCCTACATATGTAATGTGCAAGTACTCCTATTTTTAGTAAATTTACTACATGTTTCTANGTTTTTTTATATGTTAACATTGAGCCACAACTAACCAGTCAATTAGTTATATAGGAAGTTCCTACATATGTAATGTGCAAGTACTCCTATTTTTAGTAAATTTACTACATGTTTCTAGACTAAATGTCACATGCATTGTTTCAGTTAGTTTAAAATAAAAAATTTGTACAACAAAATAAGACTCGGAATATATTGATCATCTCTATTAATTATCCTCTAGTTGTGATTAATTTAAATTGTTTTAACAATAGGACTATATCATTTAACTGATTCAGGAGAAAGATAACACGTGGTGGCTTATATTTTATTTGAATATTTCTCTGTAAGATTCCGAAATTGAGCTTTTAATTTAAATAAAACAAAATTGTGCTAAGAATTTCTTTCCGTAGTACTCTTTGAGAAACTAATATTATTCTCCGAATTCTTCTCCGTTTGGTGGTTAGAATAAACTAGTTAATGACTTAACATTAGAAGTTTGATTCTTTCCTCTATATTATAGTAAATTTAAATTTTTTTATGAAATATTTAGTCGTTGAACTTAACAAACATTAATTTCTCATTAAGTGTAAAAGGAAGCACTTAATCTATTTATATACAAGATCAATTGAAAACAATGAACTAATAATAACCAACTAATCTAATTGTATTAAACCGGTTGACACAACTGAGATCATATATACTCAATACACCCCCCTCAAGTCTCTGAACTGGAGTCTGGTTGAGGCAAAAAGAGACTTGATGTAGACATCCAATGTAAAGCCTTAGTGAGTATATCAGCATGTTGATTGATGCTAGTGACATAAAAGAGCTTGAGGAAGCCTCTCTTAGCTTGATCACGAACGATGTGGCAATCTACTTCAATATGTTTAGTACACTCGTGGAAGACTGGATTTGTTGCAATGTGAAGCGCAAATTTATTGTCACAAAACAGTTTTGCAGGAAATGAAACAGAGACTTTAAGATCTGTAAGTAGCTGTTGCAGCCAAAGAAGTTCACATGTTGCAAGAGCCATACTTCTATACTCGGTTTTAGTGTTGCTTCTACTAATTTTCTACTGTTTTTTTGACTTCCAACTTATCAATGATTTACCAAGATAGACACAAAATCCAGAGATAGAACGACGAGAATCAGGACATGTCACCCAATCCGCATCAACAAATACATTAAGGCAAACCTTAGAATCTGATGCATAAAACAACCCTTGTCCAGGATGAGATATATAAGAATCCAAAATGCAGCTTGAAGATGTGGATTAGTTGGATTAGACAAAAACTGGCTGAGATAGTTAACTGCAAAAGTAATATCAAGTTGTGTTATTGTAAGGTAAAGTAACCTGCCAATAAGTTCTCGGTATTGTGAGAATTCTCTAGAGGAGTTCATGTATCACGACCAAGCTTGATTGTAGGATCCATGGGAACAAAAACAGGTTTGCAAGCAAGCATTCCAGTAGAAGACAAAATATCAAGTGCGTATTTGCGTTGGCAAACTGATATTCTTGAGGCATTTCGAGCAATCTCAAGGCCTAGAAAGTACCGAGGAGTTCCCATATCTTTGATTTTAAAAGCTCTATGTAATGCATATTTAAGAAACTGCAATTCATCATCACTATTGGAAGCAATCATTATGTCATCAACATACACTAATAAAGAAACAAAGGTAGAACCAGTATGCTTCACAAAGAGAGTATTATCTATAGGGCTTTGAACATAACCTGCTTGTAAAACCACTCGAGAGAAACATTGATACCATTGGCGAGATGCTTGCTTGAGTCCATATAAGGACTTGTGCAACTTACATGGGATTAGGACGAAGTACACCATTTGTCGGATTGTAACCATCTGGAAGACTCATATAGATCTCTTCATCTAGGTCTCCATGCAAAAAAGGCATTTGAAACAACCATTTGTGTATGACTCCATCCATGAATAGCAGCAAGACCAAGAATCAACTTAACACTTGCTAATTTGCCACATGAGAAAAAGTATCAATGTAGTCCACTCCCTCTTGTTGTGTATACCCTTTAGCTACTAATCAAAATCTATATCTATCAATTGTTCCATTAGTGTTATACTTAATAGTATAGACCCATTTGCAAACAATAACATTCTTACTTTCAGGTAAAGTCATAACTATCCAAGTTTTGTTTTGCTCAAGAGCATCAACTTCCACATCCATTGCTTTAGGATAGTGAGGGTGTGCCATGGCTTCTTGGAAAATTTTAGGTTCCGTTTCAAGGGAACAAACTAGAACAACTGATTTATATGAAGGTGAAAGATTGGAATAATCAAGGACATAACATATCGGATATTCAACAGAGTTTGTAAAAGAGGAATGTGATGGCGCAAAAGAAGAATTAGTCAAAAAGAACAATGGTACTAAGATAAGTAACTTGGAGCTTTGACTTGTCTCTTTGGCCGAGTATTATTTGATGGAATTTATCCTGTATCTGCAGTAACATTCTCTGTAGAAGATTCATGAGCACTAGAGTGTGTAATGCAAGATGATGATGCTGAATTATGCAAGGTATGATTATCATGAACTATAGGTATCTCACTATTCCTAAGCACAGATGAATCAACTAAAAAATTATCAAATTGACTAGTTCTATGCACAGTAGATGAAGAAGAAGCATAAGTATTCAAAGAATCAATAGCAACAGGAGTCGAAAGTGGCAAAATAGAACTAGAAAACAAATCAGTAAAAGGATCAGATTGAGAAGCATTCTTAAAAGGAAATATAGACTCATGAAAAATCACGTTCCTTGATATAAGAACTTCCCTAGTTTCAAGATTCAATACTTTGTAACCCTTATAGCCTGATGGGTATCCTAGAAAAACACAAGCATCAACACGAGGAGTAAATTTGTGTATGTCCTTAGCTAGTGTGGAAACATAGCAAAGACAACCAAAAGAACGCAAGAAATCATAAGCAAAAAGCTTTTTGACAAACAATTCATAAGGGATTTTCTTCTTTAGAAGCAAAGAAGGAGTTCGATTAACAAGATAAGAAGCTGTCAAAACACAATCACTCCAATAAGGAATGGGAACATTATATTGAAAAAGTAAAGCACTTGCAACATTAAACAAGTGTTGATGTTTTCGTTCTACAACTGAGCTATGTTGCGGGGTATAAGCGCAAGAAAATTGATGAAAAATGCCATGAGACTGTAACAACTTAGTAAAAGTAAGTTCATGAGTATTGTCACTGCAAATTGATTTAAGAACAACAATGTATTGAGTCTGCACATGAGTAATGAAATTCAGAAAAATAGATGAAACTTTAGCTTTATTTCTCATCATATAAATCCATGTAAGACGAGTATAATCATATACCAATGTAAGAAAGTATCTAAAACCTTAAACAGACTCTATGGAAAAAGGACCCCAAATATCCAAATGAACTAAGTCAAATGGTGCAGCAGACAAACGATTATTAGAAACAAAAGGCAATATTTTCTGTTTTGCTAAAGGAGAGACTTGACAATGAGCATGACTAGACTTAGACAAAGATAAAATGCTAGACATATGCTGTAACTTGGCAGAGGATGGATGCCCAAGGAGTTGATGCCATAGTTATCCATCTTCCATCAAGGATCCACAGAAAATAGTAGCGAAAACAGATATGCGAATGTCAAAGTATGCAATGTCAAAGTATGAGATATGCGAATTGTGCCAGTGTGTGTGATTGGTACTCTAGTGCCATTAGGTAATAAGACTATTACTCCATATATAGGAAAAATTTCATCAAATAATGCAATGTCAGAGCAGACATCACAAGAAGCTCCACTGTCAAGTATTCAAGCTCCATCAGGAAGTATAGAAGAGAGAGATGTTAGATAGTGATGCTGAAATGTGAGAACATGAATTTCAAAACAAAGATATTGTAAAGAAAAAGGTATTGTGATGTTACCGGAAGTAGATTGATTAGCCATGACACCTTCCTCTGTAATTTTGGCAATTGGGAAAGGAGGTACCTGCTCTGGAACTCGAACCTGAGCATTGAGTTTATTTATCAAAGATTGAACGTGATCATTGGAAAAATGGCTCATATCAAGGCTCATAGTGTTGGAACTCGATGGCTGAACAAAAATATTTATTCCTGTCACTGCATTCACCATCATATTTGAATTGGGAACCAAAGCTTGAGTCTGAGAATAAGACCCTTGTTGATATTGGCCACGAGTAGGTTGTTGTTGTGGTCTCTGTTGTTGTTGATACATTTTGTAACCTGGAGGGTATCCATGTAGCTTGAAGCATTTCTGAATTGTGTGCCCAGTCTTCCCACAGTGTGTACAAATCGACTTTGATTTTCCCTTCTAGTTAACTACATATGCAACATTCTCCACAGATCATGTGTATTGAGCACAACTTTCAGAATCCATTCTTGCAGTAGATCCACTACTCTGAAAAACACATTCTCCACTCTATTTGAGGCCTTATCAGTTTTTATCTCTCATCTTGAACCACTAGATTAAACACATCCTCTATAGAGGGAATCAATTTGAGCATCAATATATTTCTCCTAGTTGGTTCAAATGCTTCAGTAAGTCCCATAAAAATTTAGTCACTCGACTTCTTTGCTGTAGCTTTTCCCACAAAGTAGCAGCATTACATTCGTATTTTCCACATGTACAAACATGTAAATCAACATAGTTCTTGTGCTCTTCCCACAAAGTAATTAGCTCAGTATAATATGTACTAACATCTAATGATCCCTGTTGTATTGTACTCAATTTCTGCTTAATTTCATAAACTCTTGGCGTATCATCTTGCCTCAAACGAGCCATTAAGTTTTTCCAAATTGCTTCTGATGTACACATAAACAAGAGACTCGGACCTATCTTCTTAGAAACAGAGTTCATCAACCACGTTGCAACCATATCGTTGCAACGGGACCAAAATCCAGCATCTCTATGAGTAGAAGGGGTTGAGAAATTGTACCATCAATGATCCCAACTTGTTACGGACATTGAGTGCCATACAAACCGATCGGCGCCAAGAATGAAATTCTGAGCCATTAGAAAGACGATCTGACACCAAGATTAGTCCAGCGTGATCTGAAGCGTGTAGGAAATAGAGATTTTCATATTGATCAGAAGAATTATGAGCAGAAACCGGAATCGTAGTCTCATCGTGTGAAATCAAACCCATATTTGATGATTATATGGAGAGCGACGATGGATTATGTACTGATTAAGGATTTCGAAGTCGAAACAGAACATATTTAGGTCAATAAGAGGAAATCAAGAAGAAGAACAAAAGAGAAAGATAAAAAAGAAACTCGATGACAATTTCGATTATGCAAATGAAGACGGCGGAGAATATCTAAGATATGGAGAAATTCATTACTCTGACGAACCAATCTTCAAAACAGAACGATAGAAATGGCAGAACCTTTGTTCATGGCTCTGATACCATCTTAAGTCGTTGAGCTTAACAAACATTATTTTCTCATTAAGTATAAAAAGAAGCACTTAATCTGTTTATATAAGAGATCAATTGAAAACAATGAACCAATAATAACCAACTAATATAATTATATTAAACCGGTTAACATAACCGAGATCATATATACTCAATATAAATAGGAATGAACTTTAAACTATGAAACAGACTTTATCAATCCAATTGTTGAAAAAAATTGATCTTTCATAAAAAGTTGATACTATTCTATATAATAAAAACATATATATTATAAGATAAATAATAGTATTAACATTGCTCTCCCTTGTGAATTGTGAGGTTATAAACCGAAGGACTAAACTTCATTGCATGTTTAAAATTTTACTTCATCTAGTATAAATCTATCAAAACAAGATCAGAAGATCCGACTGTTTGTCTAAGAAAATATCAAATGATCATAGATATTTGTGAATATGTTATCTAGATTTGTATTTCTGTTGCTATACAAAACTTACAGATTCGTTATATCTGTTTAAGCTTAATTACATTCGTATACATCTTATAATTTTGAACTTACGATCAATGATGATATTTAATATTCTATTATCTACATGACATATCATTATATTTGTTTGATGCAATATTAATACTTTATCAAAATAACTTCAATAAGATAAGTATCACAAACGATAATCATAATAGGAAAACGCAGGTCATGAAATGTTTTCCCACTTCGTTAGATATTATGAAGCTAAATTATTAACATCGATTTTCAGATTTAGCTGCATAAAGTAAATGTAACGAGAAATCAACGGCTGATACTAAACACATTCTAAAACAAGTGGATGAGCGACCTAAATTTTCTCTCTCGCTAGAGAGATCCGTCAAATCTATTTTCCGATCCTCTTCTCCGACTTTCATCATTCAGAGGTTTCGGCAATTGATTTTCACGGAAGAGTGTAAACCTCCGGTTCACCGGTAACTTGTGTTGGATCATAATCGTTCTCCCGGATTCCTCTTTTGGATCGCCGGTTTCAGTTTTGTGATATTTTCCTTATGTTCTCTCCTCATCCTCCGATGGTTTGGATTTTCCGGCGGTCTCACCTGTCTATCGATGGCGGCTTTTTCTCTCTCCCTTATCAACGATTTAAGCGTGGAGATGAAACTATATCTCCGGTGGGTTCAACTCGGACCTCGACGGCATTGGTGCCTGGTGAAGGCAATGACCGTCGGTGGTGGAATCTAATAAGAATTCATTGTAGCGGCTTTGTCGGTGGCTTGGATCGAGAAACATCTCTTTTTATGTGTCGGTATTCTGTTCCGATGAATACATGCCGGAATCAATCTCATGTGCCACGTTTTTGGACACGTGCAGTACCTTATCATTATCTTCTAGTTTAGGCTTTAAATTAGGTTGTAATATTATGTAAGAAACTCATAATCAATAACATATGCCCAATGGGCTTTGATGTTAAAAAAAAAAAAAAAAAAAAAA